>ML781139.1:940707-951501 GCA_009831015.1 Picea engelmannii | reverse complement strand
AGGTTTCATCTCATTATGCTTCAAAAATTCCTGATCTGGGCGAAATTTCGAAAATTCTGGTTAAAACAGGCTTTCGGTGGTTGACTGGAAAGATTCTGTGCGAATTTACCACCGAAAGCGCAACTTTCGGTGGTTAATGAACAATCATCCTGTTCGCCTAAACCACCGAAAGTCAGAATTTCCAGCAAAAATTGCCTTTGGTAAAAATCAATTTTCTCAGCCGTGGAATGTCTGTTTTACACGTTCAAATAGTCGATTTTTAACTAAAGATCATAAGATTTCCAATGATGCAATCAGATTTGGATTTGGAGCTAGGGAAGCTGGAAAATTTTTTCCTACAAGATTAGGCATCTTTCCTTCAAAAATGCCGGTGCGTTTTTTAGAGTTAACAGTTGGGATTTTTCTTTATCGACCCTCTCTTGCAGAGTAATATTCTTGCGTTTGGTAGTACTGCGCTGCTCTAGAAGGTCTTACTGTACTTGCACCAAACCCTGGGTGTCTTGCGCTATCTCCTCCTATGCTCGTCGAAGGCAAGCTTCGACTGTATCAACAATCTGGTGGAGTTGAGCTGGCTCATCTCCTATTTCTGGTGTTCCTGCTGATAGAGGCATAGTAGAAACTGCATGGCTAGACTGTAGTGCCTGCTGCATTTCTTGAAGTTCAACCTTGATCCGACTGAACACCTCCTCCTGCTTAGCTTCTTGCTTCTCTGCTATCTCCAGTGAAGCATCGTTCAGTGCTGCGACGATGAAGTCAAAGTCGTCTGAGGTGAGGGTGGTCTCAAACTTAGTCCTGGTTGCTTTTGATTTCTTCCTTGAGGAATGTTTCAGAGGGGAAACCTTCCTTTTCTTCGAGGGGTCCTCATCGTCTCTAGGCAGTTTAACCTCGCCTTTCTTTTGTTTGACTTCTGCGCCATCTATCTCTTCGTCATCACCTCCTTTCTCATGTGATATAGAAGCAATCTTTGCCGAGGTACTGTGGACATCTTGGACTTCTTCATTTTTAT
This sequence comes from Picea engelmannii, assembly GCA_009831015.1. Classification (NCBI taxonomy): domain Eukaryota; kingdom Viridiplantae; phylum Streptophyta; class Pinopsida; order Pinales; family Pinaceae; genus Picea; species Picea engelmannii. The sequence goes on along the minus strand of ML781139.1, from coordinate 950,495 downwards.
TGGTCTTGCTCGGTCCAGGTGTATTGTGCACTGCTTTTGAACTGTCGATATCAGATATCTCTATGGGGTATGCTGGAACAAGGAGGTCCGCCGACCATTCCTTGGTAGTCTCTTCTAATTCTTCCTTCGTCAACTTGTAGTATGACTGCAACTGTTGTTTATGCTCATTAGTGCGTGTTGTGATATATATGAAATGGCATTCCGCACTGAATTTCATCAAGGGTCTAAACCTGTGGAGTGTGTTTGGGGTTATATAAGGCTCAGGCTACTTGTTCATGTCGCTGGAGTACCAGAATGTAGTGAGCTTCGCGGCTAGTGGTTCAAAGGGCTCGATGTCCGGGAAGGTTGCACCTTCTAGCATCTCCCATGCAATGAACACGATTAAGATGAGAAGCCAATTGAAGTGGAACTCATATCCTTGGTCTTGTGCTTCCTTGCAATCCATTTCTAACTAGTTCACCAGGTACTTCTTCCAATTCATGTATAGGCCCTCCGCACACTTCCCTGCAAGGTTGACTACAAATCTGGTGACTTGCATGGGCCGGTTCTTGTGAAATAATTTCCCTACGATCAGTTGATAGGCTAGGTGCACTACTCCACTTTGGATAGAGGTTACCTTGTATCCATGCGTGCCCTTCTCTACATCTCCATAAGTATCCTTTATCCTCTGGGCGAGAGCACGATCCACGATCTTTCCGGGGTAGAAATCCTGTGGGTCGAGGCCTTGCATGCTTAGCCCTGTGATCCAATTGATCAACGTCGGATACACTGTGATGCAACGATTCAACCACAAATAACCTCCTTTATAGCAAGACAAGAGTAATTTGACGCATGCGTTCACCTCCTAGTGTCACCCGAAGTGAGAAATCTTCATAACATTCAGTAGGGTGGACTGCGCGAGGTTCTGGGTCCATGACTAAGGGGTAATATTTGAGTTATTTCCTTTTGTTCTCGTCAGATACTTATGTGGGGTGAGCATGATTTAAACCTTCCTATCACCAAGGTTGAAGTCGCTAAACTTCAACACTACGGGCTTATCCTGGTCAACATGAACTGTGCGCACCTCTTTCAGAAGGTACACAATGACCAAAATGTATTCAAAGTCTCTGGGCACACTGTCTCGGTTTATTGCACCACTCAAAGGTGGTAGATAGGGAGGTAGGATGCTCAGAATCAGCTTTGCATTCGCTAAGTCATCCTTGTGCTTAGTTCATCTTTCATGGGATGGTCCAGATCTGTGGGCAGTGGATGGAGATGCCGACAGTGCTCTCATCGATGATGCTTGTATACCTATAGACACTCCTCTTTTCGACATGACTCTCTCTGTCATCAAGTCGGGGAGAAATTCTGTCACTGATTCTTCAACTGCGGTGAGCGCGTCGGAAATACGCGCTCGGGATTAAAATTATCGGAGTCATGATGGACTTAGACACTACACTAGAATAATAGCAAGGGTGTAATGATCACTATATGCAATTCGTTCAGTCTGCATGCGTCAAATTATCAGTTAGCAAAAGTGTTATCTGTGCATGAAGTGAAGGGATAAGTAGGCAACTTGGCAATGGTTTGCGTGCAACGGTTAAGAGCCCCTATTAACTCTTGTTCGATCCATTATGGCGTGATCTAACGATCTGATGATGAAAATTTATTTCTTTTCTATCTGTTTGGAGCGGAATTCGAACAGATATATCGACCCCAATGACTATATTGCTTCGCCATGGCGAAGTGCCATGTGTCACTGTTCTAATATCCCGACGAAGCTCCAATACTGCAAATTTTATTTCTGTGAAGTTCCCTCTGGGATCTTCTATAACTTTCCAATCTTATCCCTCTTCTTACTTAGCTTTCTAGCCTTCTTTCCAGTGAGCTTCGTCTTGGTAGTCTCTTTTCCATTTTGATTCTTATCGTCTTTTAACATGGTCACTACGCACTGTTGATATTCTTTCCTAGGATTCAGGGGTAATACCTCTTCTTTATCTGGAGTTAGTACTTCAGTCTTCTGTGGGTTTCCTAATGTTCTTGCATCTTCGACATCAATGTTTCTAGTGACAACTAGCTTTGATCTGTTCTCCTATTCTTCAATTAATTGTGTGATTCTTCTAGCCATGAAATCTTTTAAGTCTTGTTTCTTCTGCTCTGAGGCTTTTTCTTCTTCCTTTCGTATGGATTGAGCTCTGTCAATCCAAGGTTTTCCTATTAACATGGTAAACGGGGCACTGTCTTCAATAAACTTAATAATCTCAAAATATTCCTCTGTCGAAGTTCCATTAACATTCATAGGTATCCGAGTGAGCTTCCCACATAAGTTTACCAACTTTCCTCTGAATAGTCCTATTCCTCCTAATGAAGGGATCATAACATGCCTTCCTATAACTTCCCAAGTTATTTCTGTCATGATATTCACTTGTGTGTCCTCATCTAGAACACAGTCAATGTCGAAGTCCCCTATTCTTGCTTCAAGGCACTCCTTGTTTTTAAAAATCTCTGATAGTCTAACATGTTGATGGTCATCCAAGGTGTCTTTTATCTGTAGCAATGCCTTCTCTTATTCTTTTTGGGGTTCTACTATAGCCTTAGTTTTTGGATCTGTCTTAGGGTTTTCATGTCTTATGTTCATACTTTCAAGCTTAGCAGTCATTCTGGGTCAATCCAACACTTCATGGTCCATAGCCTTACAACAAAGACAACTAGGTATTCTTCTAGGGCATTCCCTAGCAAGATGTCCTGGTCTTATGCAACTATAAAAAAGGTTCAATCCTCTCTTTCTTTTAAATGATCCCCAGACTCTCGTGTACTGCGTGCTAGGATCGTATGAACTAACCTGCAACAATTTCTTTCTAGGATCCTGCATCCATTTGTTAGGCCAAACATCTTTTCTATGCATAGGTATAACATATCTTTCACGATTCTTATTAGATCTATTCATATCAAACCTTCTTTCATCTGTTAGTGCCCTAGTTTTTAATTTAGGACATAATCTATCAATCATACCTATATCCATAATCTACAAACGAAAAAATTTCACTTATCTTACTTTTATAGAGCACAAATATTTCAGATCTACATTTTTTTTTAACTATTCTTACCTTTATCAGAGCACAGAGCTTACAGATCTTACCTCTCTTCTTCAGATCAGACTTCTTCTCTTAAGATCTGACCTTCCTCTTGGCACAAAGATTCACAGGTCAATTAAAATGCTGCACACTAGGGAAACAGATCTACGCACATAGCTTTCACACTTTCAAATCGAATCTTTGCATAAAGTTTCTTCTTCCTTAGTTCCAAGAAATCACAGTTTCAGGTCCCGAAAATAGAACCATTTATTGGCACAGGGGTAGACCCAGGGTTCAACGCTACAACAACGCACCGAAAAAACCCTAACTACCGACCCTTTCGGCAACACCTGCGAAGAAGATGAAGTCTCACTCGAGGTAGAGGCAGGGGTGGCTGCAGGACTCAAGTGTCTGCAACCTTAGCTGGGACACAAATCCGTGATTATAACACTTTAATAAATCACTTAGCACCTTCAGTTCCTTAATATACAATCATTATCTACTTCGCTGATAAAACAAAGCCTTGCAGTATTCACATTAACCTACTATATCCAAGTACTTAACATAGGTAAATAGATCAAATTAAGCACTAAGAACAACCATGTAGATCAGATCTAACATTCCCACATATAATAAGCACAAAGCAAGTAGATCTATCCAACTATATCAAAGCACTTAGCAAAAGAAGACATAAACTTGTTAAGACAAGCACAAAGCATCATAACACAGGATTTACATGGTTCAACCCTCTCCCCGGGCTACGTCTACAAACTCTTCTTCTTTATAGTCTTCGGTCAATGAGTTACAAGCACAGAGCCTCAAAACCATTATGCCGCATAGGACAAAAGATCTGCGTAGCTCGCTAGATCCCTCTTCCTTGCGTTACAACACTAAGCCTCCTATCGTATCACACAGGGACTTGCACTCAACTCTACAAGTCTTACACATAATGCACACAACCTTGATCACACAGATCCAATTCTTGGCACTTAGCCTACATCACATAGATATATCATCCACTACTTCTCTATATGGCCTAGACATCTATATATACATACAAAATAGGCCTAAACATGGGTAAACCCATGGGCCGACATCCCCTTCCTGTTACATATTTCCAACAACCCAAAAAGGGAGCTGATATCCCTTGATCTTTGATTCGTCTTGCGAACCTCCTTCGACAGGCTATCGAAGTTCCAAAATAGGTCATCATGACCAAGAAATTCCCAAAACTTGGTCAAGGGCCAAAAAACAACTTCTTTACCTCCTTCTCCATGATAGGCAGTAACATAGGATTTATCTGCCTCAACGTCTTCCTAAATGGTTTGGATTCTTCCTTCAATGGGATCTTGTGCTCTATAACACTGATGTCATATGTTTTCAGGTCTTCATAGGTCCAGGAAAACAGATCAGAAAATTATTTTAATAGCTCAGTATACTCGGCCCTCTGCTCCTTTTACAAGATATTAGACAACTTGACAAACTTTGGCTTCTCCTCTGTGGCAATATTGCACTCAGCCACATCAACATCATAATTTGAGATTTTTCCTTTACTGCCACATCATTTCTATAAAAAAGCCTTTCCAAAGGAACTAGTCCTTTGGGGATGTGATTGCTAGGCAACTGAACAATATGATGATCAACAATCTTTTTTAGAAAATCACCAGCATAGGGATCGGCTTTAGAAATAGGGTCTTGATCAATATGCAATGCTGAAAACTCCTCTATAGTCTTCAGGAACCATTTGATTTCAAGGTCATCCTCAAACACCTTCCAATACTTGGCATTATCATGTATGGAGGGCCTGTATTTTACTTCTGTATCATACCTGAGCTTAGGTGGCATAGGAATTCTGAAATTGCTCGCCAAAACAACCAGTGAATCAGCCATAGTGTTTTCTCCTCTTGGAATAAATGATATATTGAAAGCTAGGAAAAAACTGTCAATGAGGTCCCATACTTCATTTCTGTAACTCCTAAGCCGAGGGTGTTTGGCCTGATAATTTTTTTTGATCTGCTGGATAATCAACTCAACATCTCCAAACATTGATATCTCTTCAATCCCCATGTCCTTTGCAGTCCTTAAACCCAAAGTAAGAGCTTCATACTCTGCCACATTATTGGTAGCTTCGAACTCCAATTTGTATGAAAAATATATAGTTTCCAGAGTAGGGGAAACAAAAACTACCCCAACCCCAACACCCTCTTTAGAAGAAGCTCCATCAAATAACATTTTCCAAACAAAGGTAATCAAAGGGGGGTTTTCACAGAGAGTAATAGGATTTCTGATTTCAAGAGGAGGTTCAGGGGCATCGGTCAGTTGCAATAAGATGGATCTTAAATCAGTATCCAGAGAAAATATAGGATGATTGGTGGGGTGTGCCTCATCATTGATAATGTAGGCCAACTGAGCTTCTCTATACAGTCTTCTGTGCTCCCATCCAAAGACAGGAATGGTAGCATAGGTGAGGTCCATATGCAGTGTTCCCCCAAGCCTTTTTATCCAAGATCTTAACAATAGCATGCCAAACTTGGGAGGTACATCAGCTACCACAATATCCATGACCACACTTTTCATGGGCAGCTGAAACAAGGTTACGACCAGATCTTTGATGACCCCAAGACATTTCACCCTCCTTGAATCGAAAGAGTGCAAATCATGATAAGCCTTTGTGACTTCCAACCCGAGTTCTTCCATGACAGTTTTGGGCATGAGATTCTGGGATGCCCCAGAATCCATCAGACAATTATGTAGCACCTTGTCATGTGTGTTCAGTGATGTGTAGAAGGGAGGGGACGAATCATCTCTATCTTCTACCATAGGACCTAACATGACTGTTGTCTTTTCGTCTTGGATATTCACTGAGTCTGTGGAATGGCAGGATGGTTTGGGATGCAGTAGCTTAGAGAGGGACCTTTTGAAATCTTCATGTTTGACTAGCTCTGAAATGGGTACAAGAATTCTGATTTTTTGAATTTCATGCTCAAAGTTAAAGGAGGAAGGAGGCTTTAGAATTTTTCTCACTTCTGGGACAAGGTCTTTGGCTATTGGCGAGGGATTTTGAATTTTCTTTTCCTTGGTGATATTTTCTACCTACGTAACAGGTTTCCCTGCTATGAGAGGCTGATCAGGGATGTTAGACTTCCCTTCTTTCTTCTTAGACCAGAGGTTGTATTTATTGGGACTACTAATGGCCCCTTCCCCCTTACTCAACTCATTTATTTGACTGTTCATGAGGAATTCTTTGTATGTAGATTGAGTTAAATGAGGAAATGGGGAGGTGTCTCCAATACAATGAATCTCAGGGTCCAACTCTTCTTCTTCCCTCTCCTCATCAGCAACAAGGTTATTTTGGAGAGGAGTCTGATTTTTCTGATCATTTCTATCCATGTCCCTTTGTTCCCTTGGCATGATCTGAGGAGCATTGTTTTTCGTCCTTCTGAAGTTGCCTCTGTTATCAATGTTTTGGGGATTTATGTATGTCTGCTTCCCTTCCATTTTTATATTCTCCATCTCTGTGGACATGGACTTCACCATTTTGGTCAATTTGTCCACTTGAGGGTGAGTTGTAGAAGAACCAGAGGTTGAGGCCTCAAATCTCCCTCTTCCTCTGTCCCTGTTGGATTTTCTTTGGAGCCTGTCAACCGCCAACACATTGGATTCTACTTCCAGGGTTGCATATTTCATATTAGCTAAGGAAGTATCTCTTCTCTCTCTGAGAAAGAGGCATAAATTAGGGTCAAAATCACTAGCGTAAGTGATTTTGGTAGAGGCTTCCGTGGGATTTATCTCAGCATGGATCTTATTGTACATTTTGTTGAATCTTTTGGAGAAGTCAGAGATAGATTCCCCTTCTTTTCTCTTTAGGGATCCAAAATCCGTGACATAATACATAAAATCTTTTTTATCCCCCCACTACCTCAAGAAGGCGTCATCTAGAGTCTCAATTCCAACAATAGATCCAGGGTTCAATCCTCTAAACCATTTCCTAACCTCACCATCAAGGCTCTGGACAGAGATTATCATCCATACATCTTCATTTTCAATGTTCAGGTTGTCTGCGTAGCTGTAGAAGGAAGCAATATGCTCTTCAATAGTTACAACTTCCTCTCCAGTGAATTTTGGCATATATTTCAGGTAATCTCTAGTAGAGAGAGAATTCATGGGTTGAGGTAGAATTAGAGGGGCATATCTTGTAGCCACTATGGCATCCATTCAGTTTCTGGGAGGATTAGCACCTACCATAGGGATGTGAGATTGAGGAGAACTCAAAGGTGAAGGTGTTAAGATAGGGGAGGCTGGAATTAAGCTTCCAAAGGGAAAGGGAAACAACAAAGGGTTTGGAGAGAGAGCTGGAGGGATTAGGGGAATTGGGGTCTCTTTTTCTGTAGTAGTGGAAACGGTAATAGGAGGAGGAGTGGTGAAACTCGGGGTAGGAAAATATTCTGAGGCGCTGGGTCTAAACCATGGTACAATTTCAGGGGAGAGTGGAGTGATAAGGATTTCTCCCTCGAGTCCCAGACTAGGAGAGGAAAACTCATCATGAAAACTCCCAAAATTTAATGTTTGGGAAACTATGACAGAAGGTATAACAGTAGAATGAGAAGCATAAATTGGAGTTCTTAGAGGATGATATTGAATATCATCAGAGATACCTGGTTCAGCAGTGGAAGTACCTTCTTGGAGGGCCTTTCCATTTATAATAATCTTCTCTGGGTCCTCTTCAGGTGTTGCTAGGGGCAGTTGTGGAGTAGACCTCATGTGTTTTCCTCTGGAAGCCACAACTGAAACAATGAAGTCATCACAGTGGAGTCGCCAGGTGCACAGTCACAATATTGATGTACTAGGCTCTGATGCACCTTCAAAACCAATAAGATTTTTCGTTCAACCCCGGGGAAAATCTTCAACTTCGTCCCCGACAACGATGCCAGAAATGTTAGCACCAGAAGTCACCCCTATATTACAGCGGGGATGAGCCTAATACCCATCAGTTTGTATGTCATAGTAAATAAATTTAAGGATGGTCCAATGGATGCAATCTTAGGACTATATCATTTTAACTCAGAAAAATGGGTTGGAAATGCATAGATAAGTGAGGTCTTGATCTAACTTAAGCCAGTAAAGTTGTATAATGGTGAGTAGATAGAAGGAAGGTGAGAAAGTATGAAGGTCTACTCTAGACATCCGATCTTCCAATAGCCTTTGGAGGAAAATTCTTAGATATAAGATCCTTTTGAATATGAAAACTTCAAGAAAACGAAAACGCTGCAACTATAGATATAGTCAAACCTACACTATACTATAATCACAACACCTGACTGGATCCTCCATGTTCGGGATTTTAGAGTCAAAAGAAAAATATAAATAAAGGAGTTGGCTGCCATTAAACAAGAAGTCTCAAGGATCAGTTCATAACCAGAGAACTAGAGTCCTCATTAAAACATTACAATCAAGAGCTTAGCTCTACCATCGACGCGAACAAAATGGAAAAAAATGCCTACATATACTTAGAACTAGCTCTGATGTTGGAGGAACGATCATGTCATGAGTTTAAGGCTTTGCGTTGATGAGTTTCTCTGTCAGGCTGCACATGCAGATGTTGGTCAAAATTCCCATGCAGTATTCTATCGGACACAATCTCCATCAGTTCAGACTGAAAGCTTGCCTCTGCGCTTTTTCCCTTTCTGGCCTTCTATTTATGGAAGGATACGATGTCTCACCCACCTTCCACATTTACATTAACTTCTTCCTCGAGATCTAAGTGAGTAGAGTCAACGCCCACACTTGGAGATGTGGCTATATTTATTTCTCCTTCTGCGCTTTGTTGGATGCGTACATGGAAGATTGGTCGGTGACCGTGGATGCTGATGAGCAGGAATGGGCGAGGTGATTGGTACAACCCCTAACAGAATACAACACATGTTCAGTGGTCGGGTGGAAGGATGTGGCAACAATGTGGTGGGGACAGAGGATGTGGTGGAAAAGGGAGAGTGGGGACGACCATATAGGTGGAGATGACATGAGAGATAGATGGAGGGAGGTGGGAGGCAGAGGCAGAAAGAGGGATGTGACATGAGGCAGGGAGTGGAGTATAGATGCCAGGCGGGGATACGGTGAGGAGTGGTTGTTGTGCTACTTATATGTCTAATATAATGCACTCATTAATTATCAATCCAGGATTCGTAATCAACAGAGTTACAAGACACCCGTAAGAAAGGTAATTCCTAATGTCACGAGTATAGAATCAAACTGTATTATGTATGCTGGAAACAAATCAAAATAGCAAACTACAATGCACTTTGGTTGTCTTTCACAGAGAGGCTATCTATTACATTATGGCACATGCAAGTATGAGATGGAATTGGTTTGATAGATCAACTCTGATGTCTGACCCAGAAAACTAACTATGCAATCCACACTTTTTAAAAGGAAATCACACATCAATCGACATAGCATGGGTAGTTCAATAGTCAATATGTTGGTTCTGCTGTGGTTCACAATGAACTTCACTAGTTCTTATCCAAGTAGTGTTGACTATTGTTGCCAACAACTATGATAACTCAAGGAAATCAAATTCATGAGAACAGAAACAGAGTATATGCAAAAACAAAGCAATTAAAGATCTCTAAAACAATTATAGAATGGAAATATTAATCTAAGCTGTACTGCTATCATCTAACAGAGTTAAAGCTTTAGCTAATTCAATGTTTATACTACTGAAAACAAACACTAATG
>ML781139.1:852597-870907 GCA_009831015.1 Picea engelmannii | reverse complement strand
TAGGCAAAGTTGTGCCGAACTCCGTTATCAATTCTCGTGCTTATGGTTTGCTGTATATTATTGCATTTCAGATCTGTATATGTGTATATGGATGTCATAATTCCTCTTCTTTCCTCATTCTTTCATTAAGTTTTCTCAAATGGTTAATTAATGCATGCAAAATTAAAACTCAACCATAGTCATTAAAAGATCCGACGGATCACTACAATCTGATTTGACGGTCCTCCTTCTTTTGGGAATTTAAATGGGATCCAATGATCACTGACGCTTCTCCTCCCGAGCTTAGGCATTGTGTTCGACTCTGCGCTAATTCCTCCTAAGCTTACTTTGTCCTTGTTTTGCCTTCACTACATACTCTGATCTTGCCGTCAGTGACAAGCACATACTTCCTGTAAAGCATGCCAACCATCCTCTGCACTATCTCTTCTGATCTTATTGAGCTTGCAACGTCTTCCCAAAATACTTTTGGTGCCCATCTGTTACATTCTTCCTATACTCAAGCCATCATCATTTTTGTACTTGCCATCAATGACAAGCATACGCTGCTTGTAAAACATGCCAACAATCTCCCAACACACATGTCCTCATGCAACAAGATAGTTCATATGCAGGGTAGTGAGACTGTAGGGTGGAGAGGTCTCTTCTTTGTACCTCTGGAAACCATGCTTACCTTGAAGTTCTTCAAAAGAAACTTCTTCTTGTTTCTTATGGAGTTCATAAACACATTGATAATCCTTCGGAGGATGCAAAATAATGGGGGCATTGTACCTACATCCAACCCAGGAAGGCCCTGCTTCCATGATCATATTGGCATACCTTTCTAATCTGAGAGTAGCTGCTTGAAAAATATTAAAACCAAATGGTTCCCTGTTCTTGATTTCATTTGAAGAGACACTCCATCTTAACTTTTCAACAAAAATGGATTCTTTTCTAATTTCTCCAAAGTACTGCAACCCTGAATATATAACATGTCTATGGATGGGAGCTAAGTATTCCACAATGTTTTCCCTCTTCATAAATGCTCTATGTTGCATAATGGTGTCAAAGAGTTTAGAAGGTTCTCCTTTGACCCATAGGTCTAGCCCATTTTCTCTTTTCCTAAAGACCTTATGTGCCTTGACCCATCTAATTTGATCTTTGGAAAAATATAAAAAGACCTAAAACTGGATATCCCCAGTGAATGGATTGGGGTTCTCATCTTTGTTTCCTTTAAAATGAAATTATGAATATATAATTCATACAAAAAGTATTTTACCGCATCATCTTGTTCTTTGAAACATGAAACAAAATCAAAGACAGTGGAAAACTCAGAAGGTGTTCCTGCCCTAATTTATTTCACTTTTAATAACTTATATCGTTCCAATAAAAATTGGACATAATTATTAGCAGGGGCCCTACAAACTAATGCATTAGAATAAATAGAGCAAATATTTTTTATTTTCTCCAAAGCTCCATCAAGCTAACCCTGCACCTTATTTACCTTTTCTCTTTCTCTATTGAGATCAACAAAGGTTTCATTTTCAGTCACTGACATTGCTCGGAGTTGTTTGACAATTTTATGATGCTCTTTTACTGACACCATTTCATTTCGGCATTGGGTTAAGGTCCGTTGGGACTGTTCCAATTCTGCTTCAAGTCTTCTGATAGTGGAATCCTGTTTAGAGGAATGAAACACCTCTTCAATATGAACAACTTTTCCTACTGTTACTGGATCATCTGTTTGATTTTCTGTTTCAGCTGAATCCAAGGGGACATGAAAATTTGTTTGTGTTTCAACAAAGTGAGTATGAATTTCCCCTCTTTGATCCCTTCGAGTAGGAAGTGCATTTCTTACCTGAATTCTAACTCTCCTAGATTTCTTCTTCCTATAGGATTTGTCAGATTGTTCCGGCCACTTCTTAAGTCGTATAATATTTCCCTTCAATATGTCAGTTTCTTGTTTTAATACCTTCATTCTCTTAAGCTTCCTCCTTAGTTCCTTATTCTCATGTTCCATCTGTTTGATTTGGCTATTGCCTTCTTCTGTTGTTTCTTTATGTCCAAGGGGAATTTCAAGGTCTTCAAAATCTTGTTCAATTGGCAATTCATTACCTGTATCCTCTGGGCATTCTTGTTTCTCTAAAGGACTTCTCTCCTTAAGATGGGGCTATGGCTATTCTGCTACATCAATAGTCCCTCATAGGAGAGGATGACATATATACATCAGGATTATCAAAGACAGAGTTTGAAGGAGGAGAGGTTGGATCTTGGGGTTCTTCTGGACCATCTCTATCTTCAGTAAGAGACATTCCCAAATTTCCTAACACTTGGGCCATCTCCTCTTCATATCTTTCAGGGAAATCATCCTGCTTCCCTATAGGTTTTTCTTGTGGTGGATCTTCTGTTTGCACAATCTCTTGAGTATTTTTATATTGTATTGTCTTTCCACCCTTTCTTCTTTTAACTGAGGGGGGTTTAGGAGAAGAAGTTGTTCTTTGTATTTTCCTTTTTGATGTTTATGTGTGTACACTCTGAGTTCTTATTTTGAATTCTCCTCTCTCAACTGAATAAGTTTTGTTTCAATTTTAGGCTGGGTGGCTGGTATTTCTGTTTGAGCACTCTCAACCTCTAGCTGAACTACCTCAATTCCTCATGGGGGAATTTAGGGTGTATCTCTGACTGGGGAACTTCTGGTTGCTCTATTTGCAAGGGTCTATTGAGCTCAATTAGGTTTTCCCATGCTATTTGTGCATGATTTAATGCCCTGAATACTATTAATTTTACCAGCCCATGATGACTGATTACGCTATCAGGGTCTTTAGCTTTTTGAGTTCTTCCAACTACCTCATGCAAAATTTTATTCAAAAGAAATGTTAGATTTAATACTAATCATTGTTTTAATGCTGCCAACAACTTGAGGTGGCAAGGTCTCACCACGTCATATCGTCCATCACATGTAATGTATCTTTGCACCATGCCTTCTAGCTCCCTCCAAGGTTCACTAAAAGAATTGGGGTTGAGGCCTTTTCCTTTCTTGTCAAATTCCTCCCTTGGTTCTACAAAGGATTCCACAACTTCCTGGAGTGTTGTGTATTTACCAGTACATTTTGTTCCTTCATTTGGAAAGATTGTAACCTCGGCTATGATGGCGTCAGTGACTGGTATTTGTATGCCCCGAAGTGTTGAGATTCCCCCCTGTAGATTTTGGAAGAATTCCAGCGCAATATTTGTATCAAATCCATGTAGCCTGTTAAAATACTGTGTCCATCCTAAACGATTTAAAATTTCCCTAGCATGTTGAGTAACTCGCAACAGTGTAGGTTCACGGTGAATAATTTGGCCATCCATATTTTCTGTAAGAAAATAGGCAGAACTATCGTTCCCACCTGTGAAAATTGTTAGACCAGCCTGTAAAAGAAAATTAACAGAAATGATATATAAAAAAATTACATAACAATATAACGTAGCTTCCCATTGTCTGTAATTATTATGGCTTACCATTAACTCATGTGGAATGTCCACCCCCCAATGAGTGAAAGGTCGACCTCAACCAATCATATGTGAAAGGTCAAGTGATGGATTATTTATTACACAAGCGCCAATGGGTAGAACAAACGTTAACAATTTCCAAAGCAACTTAATATTAATCATGGAAATGAATGATAATCATATCTTTTATGGAAAGAGAAAGCCCAAATACCAATACCCAAAGTGTTAAGGAAGAAATTATGAATATTTCTAATATGTCCAAGTTTTATAAGTATGCCACTTGTCATCATTTTGTTATCCTCCCTTGTTTTGAATATAGAAAGAATGATAGCCTCTTCTTAAAGAAAGGAAATCTATGAGCACAATAAAAGTTTGGTGAATTAAGATAAACTTCAATACCATAGGTAGAGTCACTCTTGCCAGCATGCGTCCATATCCTTGACAGGGTTTCCATTTAACCCATAGATGAGCCAATATCCTCAATAAGTAATTTGAATAGTCTTTTCCCAAAAAGGCCACTGTCCTGGTTTGGTAGCCAGATAACAACAATGGCACTCACTAGATCATAACAAAGTGAACAAGCCGACTCGTGATGAGACCTCTTGTCCTTTGACCCTAAATTCTAAAGGCCATAGCCCCAGTATGGTAGCCATAGTGGGAATGTCACTTATGTTAATCTCTTATGATCATGGTAGGTTCGCTCATGATAAGACCCCCTATCCTTTTTGAGAGAAGGTTTTTTATTTTCTTTCATTTTCCTTTTTTTTTAAGGCTTTATTTTATTTATTTTTATCTCTTTTTCTTTTTTCATTATTAAGGGAGGCTCATCTACTCCTTAATAGTTTGGGATGGCGTAAGAAGCGTAAGAATGCCAAGTAAAAATGTGCCTTAGACTCCTTATTATGACGTGAAGGGAAATTATCATTCAAGTATATGTATATATAGGGAAAATAAATTAATTATGGTGGTTATGGATCATGACCAATATTAAGATAATTTAGAAGAATCAATCCATAAACAATTTGATAAGGTATGCTAAATATTCCCCACAAAGAAAATAAGAATTTGTTTCCATGATAATTAGAAATGATGCCTTTGAAAATTAATTATTGAAGTTCATATCCAAAGGAATATCTAAACATATAAGGGGGAAGTCATAAAAACAACACGTGTTGTTGGTGGAAAACAAAATTGTTGCTTTCAAGTTAAACGAACAACAAAGGGAACAACCGCAAAGGGAACAACAACTGTTACATTTGAATGAATAAAATTACCCGCAAAGGGAAAAACAATCGCAACCAAGGGAACGACAACTCTTACGTTCGAATGAATGACAATACCCACAAAGGGAATGAAAATTGTCCAAAGGAATGACAACAGTAGAAAGGGATGAAAACTGGCCAAAGGAACGACAACTGAAATTCTAGGAAGATGATGATGATATTCAAATTGAACCATCTAATTAATTAATTAGATACCTCCCGCATGAATAATTCTTTAGCGAATCTAGGATTGATTAGTCATCAACTAAATTCATTTAATAACTTTACGGGTAGGGTTATTCAATGATTAGGAGGGGTAAAATATATCAGATGGTTTACGGTGTCATGCATCCATTTGTATTTACTACAGTCACAACCGTGCATCTTTTTAGCGCATTCGTCCGACTTTTGTTGCGAAACATGACATATTCATCTCCTGTATAAAAACAAAGGTTTATATTCGATGGGCTCTTCGAAGTGAAACAAGAGCAATTTGGAGTTGAATTTGAAAGATAGAAGACATGTAACAATTATAAATAAAGAACAGAAAAGAGTGTTAATTATATTTTCATTACAATCATATTTTACACCCTTTCTAGTCTTTGTTCTCCAAATCTCTTTATAACGAGTTCCCTAGAAAGTAAAAACTTAAAACTCAATAAAATCTTCAAAGAAAAATATATACAGTATGTACAGTGTTGGAGAAAAAAAATAAATTTATGGAGCTGAAGCTGCTGGGTTACCTTCCCATCCAACTAAAATCTGAACAATAGGATCGTTACTTACTTCTTGACAAAATGATTCTTTTGAAAGCAGCTGATGGTAGAGCCGTAGCCTATGTCCATTTACCATAAAAGGAGAACCAGACTTGTCGATGGTTACTAAAGTGGCAGTGCCATTATCATGTACTTCCTTGATTTCATACGGTCCCAACCACCTTGTTTGCAACTTCCCAAGAAAATCCTGAAATCTGGAATCATAAAGAAATGCCCAATTACCTTTCTAGAATGATTTATTATTGATATGCTTGTCATGCCACCTAGCTCTCTGCTGCTAAATAATAGTTGTGTGCTGAAGGGAAAACAAGTGTGCTTCATCTAACTCATTGATCTACTATAAGCTCCAGTCCAATTTCTTGGGCCATTTTCAGAGTCTTGATCCCAAATTCAATTAGAAATATTGGATCTTTATCCAAAGACTAGGTGATAAGGAGAGTATCCAATAGTGTTACACCATGTTGTGCAATAGGCCCATAAGGCATTTGGAAGCTCAGCTGCCCAATTTTGACGTTTTTTTGAGATTGTTTTTGTCAAGATTTCCTCCAAGACTTTATTGGTACTTTCCACTTGTCCATTTTCCTGGGGGTGGTATGGGGAGGTAACCCTATGTTTAATGTGATAATTGCGCAAAGTGGCCGATATTTTATGTGCTGTAAATTGCAGCCCTCCGTACGTGATTACTTCTCTGGGCAATACATATCGTACAAATAGTTCAAAAACAAATTTAATGACTGCTTCCTTAGTTGCGTTTGGCAAGGCCACTGCTTCTACCGACTTGGTCATATAGTCTGTTGCAACTAGTATATAAGCTTTTTGGTTTGATTTTGGGTTAAAGGGGCCAAAAAAATCCAGTGCCCATCTCTCGAAAGGTTCCACCACCACATGTGGTTGCAGGGGAATTTCATCATCCTGGCCTGGTCGGCCCATCCTTTGACAGCTATCACAGGCACAGAATAATTATTTTCATCTTTAAATATCGAGGGCCAATAATAACCCATCTGCAAAACCGTATTCCCAGTCCTACAGTCTGCAAAGTGTCCGCCACAAGGCTCATCGTGACATGCCTTCAAGACATCATGAATTTCATCATCTTTGATACATCTCTGGATCTGAACATCAAACCCTATGTGGAAAATATATCCACCAATCCAGGTGAACCGTGCACTACACTGAACAATTAATTTCCTTTCTCTTGATGATAGGTGCGATGGAAATTTCCCAACTTTCAGATAATTCGCCACATCAACATACCAAGGCGTCTTAATAGTTACAACAAAAAAATGTGCATCTGGAAATTGGTCTTCGACTGTCAAAGAGTTATTTACCTTGGGTATACGACACAAAAAATCTACAAGAATATTTTCTCTTCCCATCCGATCCTTAATGGTGATGTTGAATTTTGTGTAATTTAATTCGGCAGGGGTAAGATTTTTGATAATAAAGTAAATAACATAAGGATTCTTGTCGTCTTCCTATCCAAGGACAATGCCTATAGAGACATATGATGCATCTAAAGAGATGTGAAATGGTAACTTCCATTTTGGTCCTCTCAACATCGGTGTTGTTGAAAGTAACCTTTTAAGCTCTGCAAATGCAACATCACACTTATCAGACCATTAAAATTCCACATTACCAATTAAAGCATGTAAAGGTGCAGATATTCTTGAATTTTTTTCTATGAATCTGTGATAATATCCTGCACAACCAAGGAAACTACGTACCTCGGTCTGTGTACGGGGTGTAGACAATTTAAGGATTACCTCTATCTTTGTTGGGTCTACCTTGATTTTGTCTATAGAAACATAGTGTCCTAGTACCACACCTTCAGTCATCATCATATGAAATTTCTCATGACTAAACCATAGCCTAGTAGCAATGCATCATTCTAGTACCTTCTCCAGATTCCTTAAACATTGATCAAAGCTAGTGCCATAAGGGGTAAATTATTCCATGTAAACTTCAAGTCCCTCATTAATTAAATCAGAAAATATGCTTAAAATAACTCTCTAGAATGTATCCAGAGAAATACATAACCCAAAGGGAAAGAATAGATATGTGAAGGTACCCAAAGGACATGTAAATGTAGTTTTATCCTGGTCTTCCAGAGCAATCTAAATCTGATTATAATTGCTAAATCCATCTAAGAAAGAGAAAAATTGTTTCTCTGCTAAAGTATCAAGGACATGATCTATAAAAGGTAGGGGAAAATGGTCCTTCTGGGTAGATTTATTGAGTTCTTTGTAGTCTGCACAGATTCACCACTTACCATTCGTTTTAGGGATGATTACCAGTGGGGAGACCCACTGGATGTCTGAAATAGGATATATAAAATCCACATCCAACAGTTTCTGTAATTCTTCTTTGACAATGTCCCTGAGATGAGGGTTTAATCTTTGTTGGGGATGTCAGATGGGTTGGACATCTTTTTCGATATAGATATGATGTGTACATAGTTGGGGATCAATGCCCTTCATGTCAGAATATTCCCAGGCAAAAGTTTGTTGGTATTTAGAAAGGATTTGAATTATTTTTTCCTGTTGTTGGTCATTCAAATTGGCATTAATATTCAAAATTGTTCCTGTTGTGATTTCAACTGCAATGATGTTATGGACAACAGTAGTGGGAATGTGTTGATCAATCAATTCTTCCAAAGGATCTTCCTACGCTTCATTATCTAAAACGGACTTTAGAATTTGACATTTTGGGTTACCTATAACAATTGGGTTGTTAATGAAATTGTTGATCACATCATCTTCTAATTGATTTTTTAGCCCAAGAGCTTCTTCTAATGTGAGAGGAGGGCGTATGTTTTCTTCTGAATATATGGGTGGTTGAAACTATTGGTGTATGACATGCATACTTGGTTTAGCTGGAGGATACAAGATAAGGTTCTTTATAACACTTCCTCTAGAGATTGTCATGTTGCCTGTGTGACATCCTTGTTAGAAAAACAGGACAGCAGAGCAATAAAATAACACAAATGCGGAAACAAAACATAGAAGATACACAATACAATAGAGACACAAATTTACATGGTTCACATAGTGTGGGCTATGTCCACCAGAGAAATTTCCAGGTCCTTCCTTTATTATTATCCAACAAATGAAGGGATACCACCTACAACAAAGCCCATTGTAACTTCCTCTTCTTTCTCTCACAGACTCCTTTCTCATAATACAATACTCACCATCATGCATAGCCGCAATACAATTCCCTCATAACAGAGCGTTGTCTTCTAGGGCAAAAAACCTAACATAATTTCTATCGTTAGATTTGCGACCTTATAATGAACGGTCCATATTTACAATGAAATTACAATATACTTTTACAAGGAAATTTTTCCTTCAGGGGCTTCACCCCCAAATCCCCACTGGGGGACACTTCCCCCAAACCCCCCAGACCCCGCAGAGGGGGTACCCCCCCTCTGCACTCCCCCACGTTGAAGAGTGTACATACTTCTGGGGTGTAAAGTCTTCATGGGGTATAAACACGGCTGAAAAACACAATACCTCTAAGTCAGGAAGATAATCAGGCTCCACAACCAACAATCCTATGTATGCATCTGTTGTTGCTAGCCACGATTTCCCTAATATTAACGAGTGTCCATATAGTATACTTCTTTTGTTTATAACTAAGAAATCAGCTGGGTATTCTCAAGAGTCGACTGAGACTGCTATGTCTTGTAATGTTCCTTCTGACTTAACCACCGATCTATCAACCAATTCTAACAAAGTTGAAGTTGGTTCGTAGGAAGTGATACCTAGGACATTACAGGTCTCGGTGGTCAGAATATTGATGGCTACTCCCAAATCCACCAGTGTATTTGGGAAAGAGAAGCCCTGTATATGAACCGTTACCATGATATTTCTTGGGTCGGTATATTTGACTAGCTCCTGTTTGCCTAAAATAAGATCGGATAAGGTTCCTACCACATGAACAATTGACGAATTCTTAGTTTTCCTTCTAGGATTTTTCCCACATAATTCTTTAATTGTTTTCGCATAAATAGGAATATCTTGTATAGCCTATAGGAGTGGGATTTTAACACAGATTTTTTAGTTCCCCTATGATATCAAAATTGGGATATACAACTGGTTTTTCTATTATTATCCTTTCAGGGAACGGGGGAGAAGAAATTACGTCTTTATCAGGATTTTGTTGCTTGACTATGTTTTCCCCCTAGTCTGCTTCTTCTGTTATAACCACGGTCAATGGGTTTATTGTTGGTTGTCTATCATTATCGTTCTCCTATTATTTATGAATTCTACTTTCCTAAAGAGAAACTACATGCCACGACCTTAACCAAAGCTCATTGTATCCTACATAGTTCGTTGCACATTCCAAATTCTCGAAAATTTGCACGAGATGGAATGGTTTGTTATTAGGGTTTGGATTGGGTTGAGCTAGTAGTTGGGGGCATACTTGAGGTTGGGGATTTTGGGGAAATTTAAGTGGATCTTGTAAAGTGGATTGAGCTTGAGGAACCATTCCCATAGGTTGATTGGTCAATCCCATGGGGTGCTGCCAGTTTTGAGTCTAATTGGGAGCTTGGGCAGTTGTGCTAGTCCAGTGTAAAGGATAGGGAATATTATTTGAATTTTGTGAAAACGGGGTAGAGTACTGCAGGTTAAGCCAAGTAGGAGTGGAAACAGGTTGATTTCTCCAAGGTGTAGTAGAATATTGTTGGGACTTCCAGGCGAGATTAAAAAATGGTTGGCCCTGCCATTCCTTTCTAGGATTATGCTACTGATTATATTGTCCAGGAAAGAAAGAAGAAGGATCTTATAGCATACATGGGGGATGAGCCTTCCATTGGTGACACTGAGCCATCAGATATACCGGTTTCGTTTCTTCTGCTGCTTCTTTAAAGACGACCTTTAGTCCTGGAAGTGATGGACATTTTTCTGTCGCATGATCTTTGACAAAGATAGCACAGGTTCGAACCATGTCCAGGGGAAATTCCCTTGGACTATGTTTCTTTCTGCACCATTGAAAAAATATAGCCAACGAATTTTCTGCTTCTACATGTCTCTGTTTAGCTTGCAAAACATCCAATTGCATAGTCATACTACCCAAAATGTGAGTTTCAAAATTTTCCAAAATATTACTAATTTCTGCTCGGGTGACACTCCCACTAGTAATGTTACTACTTTTGGTGATGGGACCTCGTATTCTCTATCTGGTTCATGTACTACCGCACGAACACCTGATACACAATTGGACAATTTCATCACATGTTTCTTGATAAATATTGCCTTTTCCCATCAAATTTAACATCTCTACCCATTCATCCTTCATACCTTTTATTAGAGTGGCTTTAAGTACCTCACCTGGTAGTGTACCGTAAGGAGATATCTGTAGGTTGTATTGAAATCTTTCAACATATTCTTCTACTGTTTCATTTTCTTTTGCAGCCATTTTAAATATTTCATCCTTTAAATCCCTGGTTCTACAATAGTCTTGGTATTTTGTAAGGAAGGTTTGTTTCATTTCATCCCATGAATTTATAGTTCCTTCCCCTAGTCCCATAAACCATCGTAAATCTGCCCCTTTCAAAGTGGAAGGAAATATATTTAGTTTATGGGGTTCAAAGGTATAGTCATAGCCTTTACATAGGACATCAAATTCGAATAAGAACGCATTAGTGTACTCTGAGATCAACCCATTGAAGGTTGGAATATTCTATAGTGGAATGGATTTCATTGGGGAATTAGAAACCAGATCGACTATAGGATATTCCAAGGTGGTAGTCTGGGCCTGGGGTCACTGCTAATTTTGATGTGCCATTTGGTAAAATATGTGCCAATAATCCTCAAGGATCTCTTGGTCTGGGTGATCTACTCGGGGTGGATGATTACTTGGTCCCTTAGGAGGTTTTACCATGCTACTTATGTCTGGGATTCTCGGTGTTCCTTTTCTTTCCAGAATCATAGGAGATCCAAATTCAGATGGTTGTGGGTTTTCCTCAACAATTCCACTGGTCTCCCCTTCTCCTTCTCTCAAATTACAATAATTTCCCTCGCCTAAAGGACTGAGAAGTGGAATGTGTGTACTTTGGAAACTACGTTCAGTTCCTTCAGTTTTGCTATGAACCTCAGCATGAGATACATTTTGTGAGTTTTTTTCTTGAGGGGTTCAGGTAGAACCTTTTCAAGGTCTAACCGAGGCTTGAGATTCAACCTTTTAGATAATTTCGTCTATAAAAGTGCTCCTTCCAGGGGCCACTGAGCCCTGGGATTTTGTAGTTTTCGGTAAGGGTTTTTATTTTACAGGTTCTTTCTTCTTAGTCATACACATCGGCACAACCTCTATGCACCTATGTAACCTCTATGCATCAGTTGAAGGTAGGTGTTGGAACAATAATTTTACTTGTTGCATGTGTAGGTTCTTACCTTCCATTTTTAATACCTTGTCCTTTCAGAGACGCAACATATGCTATCCTTGACAACCTCCCCGAAAATGACGCCAAAATGTTGGGTTCTAAAGATGTCCTAAAAACAACCTTAGTCTAACATTTATTTTATCAACCGAGGATTCATCTTTTTCTTTCAACATTGTCAGCAAAATCCATGCGGATAAGTTGTAGAGGTTTAAATCATGTAGATAGTTCATTTACAACAAATTTGGATTCATCTAAATTACTGTAACAATCAGCTTCTTCACACATCAACTACAAAATATGAAAATAATAATTCAATCAAAAGGAAATATACTCTGAGAAATAACACACCCTGAAAAGAAACATCAATTAATTATTGAACTCATTCATCTATCCAAGAAACAACAATTTAATCTACAAAAGCATCAATGAATCAATCTCTCAAAGAACAATGATTAATCAATCTATTGGAAAGGAACAACGATCTATTGAGATTTGAGAAGGAACAACAAATGCAAACTTAATTAAAAGAATAAGCAAGTGATAAATTGACAACAATCGGTAATTTCCAAATAGAACAAATAACCTATGCGAATGGAATAACATAATCAATTCATAATAGAAACAACACATGAATGAATCTATTCTAATTGCTGAAGGAAATATCAATCCACAGAATTACCATAGAATCGATAAAAATAAAGATAAGATATTATCTCCTGTCGACTGAGCCCAAGGTATTCAAAAGATACTGCTATGAAAAACTCAGTACACGGTAATGGTCAAAACGCTCGAAACTTCTATTAATTCCATAATTGATAAGTCATTTACAATTGGGTTGTTGTGCAGAGTATCAACAGTTAGGAGATCAGAATTATGGCACACCCCTCTCTATCGTTCACTCTTCTATATATATTACAATAAGACAAGTGAATTAAGATATCCTGAGGATCGAGAGATCCTTAGGATTGCTTTTACTATTTTATGAATATTTCAAGATAAAAGTAAATCTTCCTTGAACTGTCTCATGGCTGATTTATTTAGTCTTCAATGGCCTGTGTATATTTATTGTCTTCTTGATTATCCTCGATTAACAACAATTTCCCATTTCTACATAAAATCAAAGCAATTCAAACCCAAAGTTTAGAAAATATCTAATATTATTTAATATTATTTTCAAAAGCTTTTAAATTATTTTCTTCCCTAATTACTTCAAACTAATAGAAAAGTCAACCAAGAATACATTATAAACCAAAGTAACAAGGAGAATATTTATACCTTTTTATTACCCCAACAAGAGGGAGGATTGATCGAGATGGATATCAGTGGCCACCCACCTATTCCACTAGATCAAAGAATAGTTTTCCATTTTGCTAGTTTTTACAGTTTTTTGAGTCCCAACGTTTTTTTTTTTTGTTTTTTTTTTGGGGGGGGGCAACGGTTTTCAATGACATTTGTTGACCCTCAAAGGAATTTGTACGTCTAGGATTGAACTTTCTGAAAAGTTATCGAACTCCCCAAACGAAGATCATATGAAAATGTCACGCCCTCGGGAAGTTGGCGTATCAACTACTCCCATCAGGGCCCGCAAGCATTTTGGCCTTTCATCTTCCGGTGTTAGGGTTTTGGATTTTCTTTATGTTAAAAAGGACTTTGGAGTCTCATTGTAAAATCCTCATCATCTTCTTATGAATGAACGTAGTTGTCACATCTCTTCTCAGATATAAGCTGCCACCATTCTAGCGAGTTCATTCACTATGTATTTTATAGTTCTGTACATTTCGCTCATTAATAGAAATTGTGTATTAGTGTTGTTAGGACATAGGATGTGTAAGGGTCCAAATATTTTTAAGTTTCTAGGTTTGAGTTATAGAGTCTTTAAATTTTTAGGTTTTGAGTCATATCTCATGTCAATAAATCATGTTTGATTCTTCCATGAGCATAATTTTGACCTTAGTCCATGTAAGAGCCTTGGTGTCATGATAATGTTCATCATCATGAAAGAAATAGGGGTCAACATGGGTTACACCCTTGGTATTAAACCTATAATTATCATGTGTCTTGTCTCAAAGGATGTACAAAAGGTTCCATTATGTCATTTTCAACTGTTTGAAGGTAAAATCAAGTGTCCAATAATCTACTTGCTGCAAACTCACCTGAAAGTTCACAGTGTAACAATAAGTACCTTATGCACTAATTACACATCATTGTACCTTGGAAACGTGTCAAGGTATATCTCATTGTTTTTAGTGCCTTTAATGCATAATGTTCTTCATGTTGGTTTTGGGTAACAAGTTTAACAACTTGAATGAATTGTGCTACCATTGTTTTGAAATATGGCGTTGTGAACTGGCTATAGCAGATGAAAGAGGATTGAATGCTTCCAACTAAGTCCCAGTATAGTTCATGAGACACCAACTGAAGTTTTAGATACACCCGGTACCTCTTTTGATGATTGTGTGATCCCTGAGGGTTGATTGACCTGGATACGGTTATTACATTTTTCTACGCTGCAAACTGTTACATATCTTCTGCGCTGAAAACTATTTGCACTATTAAAGCCCACAACATTGGTATCCTAAACCATGGCCATTTTCAATATTGTTATATTATACCAAAAAGAGAAGTTTGCAGTTTCCTCTTGCAACAATAACCTTATCCACTATATGATTGATGGCATTAGAAACCATGCGCTGCGAAACTGGCACTGTGAACCCTCTATTTTTTGTTAGATCAAACCCTCCTCAAATGAGATTCATTTAGGTCCTAGGTTTTAACCTTTCGAAATCATTTTTCTCCTCAGACATGGGAAGTCTTGCAAGCCTATCATAAAAAACCTAGTCCAACTTTGTGCACTGCAAACTCAACAAGTGTTTTGCGAACCCTTTGTTTTACACAAAGTTGCTTCATTTTTGCATGTCTGCAGCCTCATCCAAGTTGAGATCATGTTCTTATTTTCTCACCTCCTACTTGTAGCGTGTTCATCCTCACACTATTGTTGTGCATACATTGTTTATTCAAGTAAACCCTAAGTTGTGCCAGTTCTATAAACAAACCATATTTTTCTTGTTTTTATTATATATATGATTAAAAATTGTTATAAGAGGGTGCATGAGGTTTTCAAAAAAATCATCATGGACAGTCAGAGATGAAACACATGACATGCAACTCATCAATTCTGAACCATTTTTCAAATAAGAATTCCAGAGGGTGGGTTGCTTTAATTTTTCTGAGAAAATGAAAAAAGGACATCCCAAGGTAGCTAAATAGTTTGCACTCAACTTTAGTGGGACAAAGACTAAGGTGGGGGTACTGGATTTTGAAGTCTCTGAGAAATCTGTTTCTATAACCACAGAGATACCTGATTGTGGTGAAAAGTGGTTTAAAGCCATGTCTTTGAATTCTTCTTTCTCCAAAGAATTCCTAAAACCTAAATATCAAGGAGACAACCTATCCAAGGGAGTGTCGAGAAGTCACATGGTTGAGTATTTTGAAAAAATGCTCAGAGTCATTTAGAGGTACTTCATGTGTGAAGGAAGGTTCAATATGGTTTATCAATACCATATCATATTGCTACACTTTACTGGGAAAGAGTCCATGAACCTTCCCTTTGATATTTTCAGGAGTATTGGAAATATGTCAGATAGGGTCCAAGCTAAATCCAAGCAAGTGGATACCAATGTTTTTCACTCTAGTTTAATCAAGATGCTAGTACTAGAAGAG
This sequence comes from Picea engelmannii, assembly GCA_009831015.1. Taxonomy (NCBI): domain Eukaryota; kingdom Viridiplantae; phylum Streptophyta; class Pinopsida; order Pinales; family Pinaceae; genus Picea; species Picea engelmannii. The sequence continues at coordinate 855,296 of ML781139.1, read as the reverse complement.
TTGAAGAAGACAAACACTAACTGGGAGGTTTTCCTAGCTACGTCAGGTTTTCAACTAGATATTTCTCACACACCACAATCCAAAATACAAACACCTACCCCTGCTAAGAAGACTATGTACTCATATTCAAGAAAAAAAAGGAATATGACCAGAGGTGATAAATCCATTCAGATTATTGATAAAACAGTTGAAGGTGGTCCCTCACAACCTCCCGACAGACAAATTTCTCTTGTGGCAGAAACTACAACTATGGAGATATCATCAAGAAAAGTAAGGAGTTTGAAGGGTAAAAAACTCATCTTTTCCCCACCTGTCGCTGCAGAAACAAGCAAACCTAGAATACCTTTCACTAGATCAACAACTAAACAATATATTCATGTGGAATAGGGTACAACAAAAGCCTTAGTTCAACAAAAGTACAAATCTCAGCCTTCCAAACAGCCCATTGACATTATTGATATCAACACTCCTGCTCATGAAAGTAATCCTTCTTTCAAAAGACTCATGAGGCAACTTAAGGATACAATGCTTGAAAATGACAAATTGAAGAAGGAAAATATGGAGACCCGAATTAAGATGAAGGATATGTTAGACTTATATGAGAAGACTATTGATAAAGAAAGATACATGGCTAAGAGGTCTCTACCCCTTCATAGGCAACTTAAGAATGTTTATAAACATGAGAGAGCTTGCCAAGTCGAGATCAGGAAATTGAAAGCAGATTTGTAACATTTCAAAGAGAAGGTAGCCAAAAATGAATTTGGATATATTGGCTAAGGTGACTACTAGAAGGAGTACAAGGAAAAGATGAATTCAGGATACTATTTCACATCAACATCATTTTTTCCATGGTTCACTTTTGGCATATAATTATAACCTGAGTAATGATTTTTGTATTGAGATGAGGTTACCATATTCATATGATTTCTCCAAGGTTACTTATTTTTTTAATAAGTTTGTAGCAAGTCTTAAAGGTTGGAGTCATTTTGGAGGTAAAAAGGCACCTACAGGAAATTTCGCAGTGCATGGACTCACTGGCGCTGCAAACTGGTTGTTTTAGGACAATTTGCAGTGCAAGTGCTACGAACTAGGAGTTATGAATATTTTGAAGCTGAAAAGGATTTCCAGGTGTCAGGTTGAGCTCAAATAAGAATTTAGAAGATTAGTTACACATCAAAGGCCACTTGCTTCAAGGAGTTTCTTGCAGTAAGACCACATGCATCAATTTGTTAATAGTTGTTCTAAATGATGCCAAAATTTTCTTGGAAAATAGCATTTTGTTTACATTTCTATTGTACACCTAGTGCCATGCCTTTCTCAGGCTTAAAATCCTATGAGGAAGTTATGTGGCGAATTGTAAACACATTTTTTGATATTTTGTTATTTAAAATGCATTGTAACTCTATGAGGATGTTCAAATGGTTAGACAATTAGGCTATTATATTTAGTTTCAAACTGTAACAAAGTTTCCCAATGTATGTATCAGACTCAAGAATCTTTAATAGTGAAAGATCATTTTACTTTCCTATAGTCACATGTGTTTCTATCTCACTTTGATATTAGTTTCTGGTGAAGGATTCATCATTATGATTGTTTCTTACTACAATAAATGATTTATTGTTGGTAATTCATGCAAGTATGATCAAAGTGTTCTCTATTTTTTATTAAGAAGTTCTTATTCAATGGTATTTCTTCCATATGTGTTTTAGAAGTACTTGATGTGACCTGATACATGTATTTCATTCTTATTGCTAAGTCTTCTATCTTCCATTGATATCTCTAAACACTAATTTGAAGATATTCAAAGCCTTTCTTGATGGTGTATATTTCATGGAGGTTTTTGTGTTGACATCATAAATTGAGTATCACACCCATTTTCCACTCATTGGAAACAATTATTATTCACATTCTGATGGGTATTATGCTTACATCTACATCAGTCTAGGTGTGACTTCTAGTGCTAACATTTTTGGCGTCGTTGTCGGGGAATGAATTGATGATCTTTCCCTAGGTTGTACGATAAGGATACTACTAATTTTGTTGGTGTACAAAAATCAGTAAACATAATGACTGCATAGTGCACCTGGCGATGCCAAAGTTCAGCTATGGCTCCCAAGAGAAGGCATATGAGGGATAACCTATAGTCACCTATGGCTACACCTAAACCTGATCCAGAAAAAATCACAAGGAGGAGAAACATTTTGCAAGGAGCTTCCTCTTCTATATTCTCAGGTATTTTTGGAGATCTACCTGACTTTGTTTTCCATACACCAGTTGTTGTTTCTGATGTTTCTCATTTACCTATAACTGAAACTTTTGTAAATTCATAATTAGAATATTTTCTTGTAGAATACACAACTTTTTCCCCTGACTTGAAAGAAGAAAACTTGGAAAGTTTTGATTTTCTTGCATCTCTTGAAATTGTAAAGTGGTTTAGAGTTGAAAGTTTGGAAGATTTCCCTTTCTTAGGTTCTCCAAATCCTCATTCATTTAATTTTCCTCTAACTAAAGAAGAAGGAACCCCAGTTTCTGTTGAAATCTCCTCATCCCTACCCAAGTCCCAACCAACTTATGTTAAATATGAATTTTCTCCACCTTATACTCCTATTTTTTCAAAACCTCCTATTATACAGATTGCATTTCCACCTGTTAAGTCACCTTCTACTTCTCCTAAAATTCAAAGTATTCCTTTTCCAAAT
>ML781139.1:808340-843619 GCA_009831015.1 Picea engelmannii | reverse complement strand
TTGGTTGTACATCTAGTGCCACGCCATTCTTAGGCATAGAATCCTATGAGGAAGTTAGGTGGTGAATTGTAAACACATTTTTGGATTTTTTTATTTAAGATACATTGTAACTCTATGAGGAGGTTCGAATGGTTAGACAATGAGGCTCGCATATTTTGTTTCAAACTGTAACAAAGTTTCATGATGTATGTACCAGACTCAAGAATCCTTAATAGTGAAAGATCAATTTACTTTCCTTTTGTCACATCTGTTTCTATCTCACTTTGATATTAATTCTGGTGAAGAATTCATCATTATGCTTGTTTCTTACTACAATAAATGATTTATTGTTGGTAATTCATGCAAGTACGATAAAAGTCTTCTCTCTTTTTTATTAAGAAGTTCTTATTCAATGAGATTTCTTCCATATGTGTTTCATAAGTACTTGATGTGACCTGACACATGTATTTCATTGTTCTTGCTAAGTCTTCTATCTTCCATTGATATCTCTAAACACTAATTTGAAGCTATTCAAATCCTTGCTTGTTGGTGTGTATTTCATGGAGGTTTTTGTGTTGACATCATAAATTGAGTATCACACCCATTTGCCACACATTGAAAACAATTATTATTCACATTCTGATGGGTATTAGGCTTACATCTACAATATTATAGGTGTGACTTCTAGTGATAACAACTGTATCTCTGTGTTTATTGTTATATCTATGCTATATCTCGGTTACATCTTTGTGTATTTCCTTATTATATTTCCACCTTCATTTCTTTCTCAAAATAATCTGGATCAGTGGTGTCAGAGCAAGATGCTCCTAGTCGTTTCTTATTGCATGTCTCCGATGAGGCTAGGGTATAGAGAGTTGAGTCTTGAGCTAGATTTTGTTGAGTACAACCATCCCAGGCGGCCTCCCATGGCGGAAGAAAAGATAAATGCAGGAGTACAAAATTCTATCAATTTGTTGCTCAAGGAATCCCTCACGCTACAGAGGGATGAAATGATGGAAAATTTTACCCATATCGTTCAAATACTTTTGATAATAGGAGATGCGTCTTCATCAAGCAACTGCTTTGGAGGCACCACTCCTTTCAAGGTACAAGTGAAGTTTTATATTCTCGTATTTGAAGGTAAGAAAGATGCAGATACTCTAGAAAAATTGTTAAATCTACTAGAAGGTTATATCTTTGTTCACAATTTCTAGGACAGGGAAAATATCATCTTCGTGCTCCTTAAGGATATCTCCCATGTCAAGCATTGGTGGGAAAATTTATGTGAGAAATTTTCCATAGAGGAGTATGGAATGTTCGAGGTTGAACGCACTTGAGAATCTTTTGTAGATGTCGTCAAGGAACAATATTACCCTGTTGGAAACTATGAAGACCAGTAGATGAGATGGACCACACTACACCAAGAGAGGGGCCAAGCCATGCTGGAGTTCACTAATACGTTCCATACCTTGCTCACCAAGCTGGGTTTCAAATATTTTGAGCAGAATTTGGTTCTGAAATACTGTGGGGCTCTACACAGGTACATCCAAACCGAAATGGAGTTTCTAGACATCTCATCGCTAGGATATGCTTATCGATAAGTTGCTAAAATCAAGAAGAAATTTAAGCACCAGAATAAACGGGAGTTCATATTTGAAAATCCGCAACAAGGAAAGTATGGTAAAGATGACCCTAACAACCAGCCGCCAGAAAACCAGTCCAAGCCAAAGGAAAAGAAGGGTAACAAAAAGATGAAGAAGGACACTAGAAAGTGGTGCGATTTCCACAAAATCCCCTGGAAAAACACTGATGAATTTTGCTCAAAACAGTCATTGTTGGTTGAGATCAAAGAAAAAGAGCCAAACCTAGATTTGGAAAATAGTGGAAGGAGAGAGATCATCGACACAGACCACACTACCACCATTGCAACCACAATGATCCAACCAGAAGAACCAAAACATCATGAAGAGGGTGATTACCTCTTCCTTTCACAGATGTGGGTAAAGGGAACCCCATTCCATTTCATTGTTGATAGTGGAAGCCAAAAGAACCTCATCTCAGCAGAGGTATTCAAACAGTTGGAATTGCCGACAACAACACAACTGTAGCCATACAACATCAAGTGGCTTCATTAGGGACGAGATATTCGTGTCAGCCAAAAGTGATGCCTGTCCTACGAAATCAAGCCCTTCAAGGATGAGGTATTGTGCAATGTTTTCCTGCTATATTTTTGTGATGTTATTTTGGTCCAACCATATATGTGGAAGTGCCATGTTATTTACGAGTCTCAACCCTGTAGTGTCATTGTTACTTTGGGGGATCACCTCTATAGGATACCAAAGGTAGTTTTGAATAATTTTTCAAAAAAAAAATGCAATAAAGTTGTATCTCATATGACAAATTTTAACTTCTTCATGATTCCTAAAGAAGGTGAACAGAAGGAAACTATGACCACTATGGCGACGGTCCAATCCCCTTCTATCTAACAAAAGAAGGTCAACAAGATTGAAGAAAAACACAAATATTCCTTCTGCACACCGTCATCTCATGCAATCAAATTGGTCAAAATGGTCCAACCCCTCCAACATCAAGTACACAACAACCTTCCACAAGCCAAGCAACACAACTTGATCAAGAATTGGATCTCGGGACCAAAATGGGTCCAGGAAGGCCTAAAAAGCAAAGTGCTCAAAATGGATTCAAAATGGATAGGTACATAGGCCTTGTCAATAAAAACCCAATGCAACTTGAACAGGCTCAAACAAACGTCGTATGACCAAGATATCACGGTTTGTTTGTTTCGTCAAATAGGCAAGATTTGATGACTGTACAGTTCGTACAGTGCCACGTGACAGCTGACCGTACAAATCATACGGTCGTACAACTAACGTGGTAGGGTGCATTAGCATGCTGACATGGAAAGGTTGTTGTCTGGGCAAGTATAGGTGGACGAGTCAAAGAGAGACACGTGTCACCACTGCAAGGGTGACAAGTGGCACGTCTGTAAAGGCTAACGTGGTAGGGTCATACAACCATATGACATGTGGCATACATGGTAGGTACAGTGGAATATGACTGGGCTGACACCATGGAAGACAACTGGATGAATGAGCACTTGACATGTGTCCTTTGTTTGGGTGAATAGCATGGTACCACGTGGCCCAGTCTTGGCCTGCCACGTGGCACCCCTGCATTGGATAACATATGGGAAATTTTTTGTTGGACTCCACCAGAGACTACCGCGTGACCTCTGACCGGGCGAATGACTTGGCAGGGCCGGGCTAGACACCTCTCCCTCACTTTAGTTCTTACTCTATGGTGGCCACACTACTATTTAAGTTTGAAGGACATGTGTTATGGGAGGAGTAAGGGCTAGGGCTAGGCCCCACCTCTCGACGCGTTCCCACACGACCCTACAATGTAACCACTACACTATACTTTGGCACATATATTTATTGGCCCTAGCTCTGATGCATATTCTCGGTCCTATGTATACACCATATCACCCTTTGTTGACACTTGGCATGGTTATTACAAATGTTATAGCCCATGGTTCCTGCAAGCTCCTCCATATGACCAGACTCCACTGTTTTGTTTTGAGCGCGGAGGTGAAGGGTTAGCCCCGGTCAGTCAGGCTAGTCTGTCGACCAAGGGCGTAACCATAGGTTGAGATCCAGGGGCTAATAAACCAATTTTGGGCACGTGTATACTAGCCCGAGGTCCTATGGATGCGCCACACGACCAAGAGCATAACAGTTAGGGGGGCAACGCACCAGGACCTAGCCCGAGGCCACATAGAGTGGGCCATGTGACCAGGATCCCGCATAAATGGGGTTGTGCCCTGAATATTTTCAAAAAGTGGATTTATTGCTTTATAATATATGATTTTCAGTGATTTTCTTAGCAGTTTTGATGGAGTTTAGCCATTTTTGGAGGATCTTGGGCCCTTTTTGAGGCCATATCTTGGGGGATAAGTTGGGAGTTTGTTACCAAATTCAGGCCTATAAAAAAAATAGGTTCTTGAATCCATTGGAGAGGTTCATAATAGGTTTATGCTGAATAATTTCCAAGCCAAATCCATTTTTATGCAGGGAATCCATTGAGGAGAGCACCTTTGCGGGCCATTTCTGGGAGCTCCGTTCATCCGATTTCAGTGCTGTCAATTTTGTTGGCTTCTAGAGATCTAGTAGACTAAGACCAGATCAGATTGTAACCTTTTTTTCACTTTCATGGTGTACTTTTAAATATTCGAATAGAAATAAGAAAGCCTCACCCACTGAGACAAAGGCCCAAAGACATAGGTGAGATTGTCGAACTTCGTTATCAACTTCTCTTGTTATGGTTTGTTGTTATTCATTCTTATGTTTAGATCTGTATATTTCTTTATGGATGTCATTTTTTATTCATAATTCTTCCTCTTTCATTAGTTTCCTAAATGGTAAAATAACTCATGCATAATAACTCAACCATTGTCGTTTAAAAGATCTTTTCAGATCAAGTGTATCAAAGCTAGTTAACAGTTGGATTTTGAGTTTGCATGGTTAAAAGGAAAAGCTACATCATGGTGAAGGAGATATTGTTGAAGAGAATTCATTGATTGGATTGAGAAAGACAACTTGTCAAAGCGAGAAGATGGCATCAGAAGAGGGACTTTCTCAAGATGAGAAAGAGTTTCGAAAAAATTTCTTCACCATGTTGGAGATGATGAAGGTTTTGTATGATGATTACTTGGAACAGAAGAGACCGAATCTAGGTGAATATTCAAAGGTAAAAAGTGAAGAAGGAGAGGATCCTCCTCAAATTCCTCCTTCAACTCCTTCTTCTCCTTCTTCTTCAAGTTCAAGTTCTAAAAGCACTGCAAGAAAACATGTCCATAAACATAAACATGGAATGCTTTACTAAAACTTGATGTTAAATTTGAATTACCCATGTATGATGGTGAAGTCAATGCAGAGAGACTTGATAATTGGGTCAGACAGATGGAGGCTTATTGTAGTGTGCAACAAATCAAGGATGAGGCAACTTAGATCAGGTTGGCATCGCTTAGACTTGCAGGCACAACACTCATCTGGTGGCAAAGCAAATTGAAAAATAACATGCAACAAGTGGGTAATGTATTTCCATCATGGAAAGTTTTTATTTCTGCACTTAGAAAGAAATTATATCCTTTGGGTTATAAAGAGAAAGACTTAATTGAATGGAAAAGTCTTAAACTAAGAAAAGGAAAAATAGTGCAAGAATACACAGATGGATTTTGTAAAATGGCATTGATGTTAGACATTCCTTTACATACTCAAGAAACTCTTATGAATTATATAGGAGGTTTACCTGCACATATTCGTAATACTATATTTATGTTTGGACCTAATAATATTGAGGAGGTTTCAGTTCTAGAACATACATCGAGGCAGGGAAAACAAGAGTTGGTGTATCGGTGGAACCGTCTTCGAGGAAAGTGGAAAAAAGGAAGTGGACTGAAAAGAAGGAAAATTTGGTGATGAAAAAGGAAGAGAAGCCCTCTTGCAAGCATTTGAAGAAAGAGGGGCATGATTAGGACCGTTGTTGGCAATTGCATCCCAAGAAGAGACCAAAGTGGTTCAAAGAAAAGAAAGGGATGAAAACAGTTGCAGCAACAACACGACCAACAGACTTGGGATCAGATTCGAGTGATGAATCTAAAGTCTCATTGGTTGGTTTGGCAGGTAAAATTGGTCATGGATTTGATTCTAGAAGTAAATTTTTTCGCATAAGGGTCATAATGAGGCATACTAAGTTTGACACATTGATAGATAGAGGATCTCAATCTAACTTGATTTCAGAGGAATTGGTTAAAAAATTAGGATTAAACACTCAGATACATCATAAGTCTTACACACTTAAATGGATAAGAAACAATAATCAATTTCACATAACAAAGCAATGCACATTTAATTTTGCAATTTAATCTAATTTTTTGGACAAGGTAACATGTGATGTGGTGCCACTCAGTGAATGTGGAATGGTCTTAGGTAGTCCTTATTTGTATGATCGCAAAGCAATCTTCTACAGGGAACATAATCAATATCACTTAATCAAAGCAAACAAAGAATATGTTGTACATGCTCATCATTTAAAGTAAAATCAACCTCTTCAAACAATGGAACAATTAACAAAGGCAACTCATGCAAGAAACACACCTATAATTGTTTCAAATCAAGTAATTGGTCTTAAGCAAGAACAAGAGATGATTGTAGAATGGAAGATAAATCACACTTTGCTTCAAGATAAGATAATGTCTTGCAAATATTACAAACATATTATCTCATTTGCAGTCATATTTCTGATTTTATCATTAGCAATATTGTCAACATGGATGATAATGGCTTTAGTAAGATGTGACAGGGTACAAATGGCTAACAATATGTTTTCAGTTATCATGGTTGTTTTACAGTTAATCTTGATGAGACAGGTGTACAGGACAGAGTTCAAAGATAGAGAAAACGTTGAGTGTCATATCCCGCACTTGATGACTGGTCAGTAACCTTTTGGAGGACCAAAAGGTATTTAGTGGGGAGGTGTGATCCAAAATTGGATCTTAGGACCAAAATGGGTCTAGGAAGGCCTAAAAATAAAAATGCTCAAAATGGCTTCAAAATGGGCATGTATGTAGGCCTCATCGATACGAACCCAACTCAACTTAAACAGGCTCAAACATACATCGTATGACCAAGATATCGCAGTTTGTTTGTTTCATCAAACATACAAAATTTGATGAATGTATAGTTCGTACAGTGCCACGTGGCAGCTGACTGTACAGGTCGTATGATTGTACAACTAACGTGGCAGGGTGCGTTGGCATGCTGACATGGACAAGTTGCTAATTGGGAAAGTATAGGTGGACTATTTAGGGAGTGACACATGTCACCACTGCAAGGGTGACATGTGGCACATCTATACAAGATGACGTGGCAGGTTCGTATAGTCATACGACACGTGACAGGTACAGTGGCATATGACTAGGCTGACACTGGGGCAGACGGCTAGATGAATGAGCACTTGACATGTGTCCTTTGTTTGGGAGAATAATGTGGTGCCACGTAACACATTCCTAGGGTGCCACATGGCACCCTTGCATTGGATAACATATGGGAAACATTTTGTTGGACTCCACCGGAGTCGACCACGTGACCTCTGACCGGGCAAATGACTTGGTAGAGCCGGGCTAGCTAGACCACCCTCACTTTGGTTCTTACTCTATAGTGTCTGCACTACTATTTAAGTTTGAAGGACATGTGTTATGGGTGGAGTAAGGATTGGGGCTAGGCCCCAGCCCTCGACGAGTTCCCACCCGACCCTGCAATGTAACCACTACACTACAAGTTGGTGTGGATATGTATTGGCCCTAGCTCTGGCACATATTCTCGGTCCTATGTATACACCATATGACACTTCATTGACACTTGGCATGGTTGTTATGAATGCTACAACCCTCGGTTCCCGTGAGCTCCTCCATATGACTAGACTCCATTGTTCTATTTTTGGTGTTGAGGTTAAGGGTTAGCCCCGGTCGGTCAGGCTAGCCCGCTGACCAGGGGTGTAACCATAGGCTGAGATCCAGGGGCTAATCAACCAATTTTGGGCACGTGTATACTAGCCCAAGGTCCTATGTATGTGCCACACAACCAGGAGTAGAACAGTTAGGGGGTCAGTGCACCAGGACTTAGCTTGAGGCCACATGGAACAGGCCATGTGAGTAGGAGCCCGCATAAAAGGGGTTATGCCATGAATATTTGCAAAAAGTGGATTTATTAATTTATAATATATGATTTTTAGTGATTTTCTCAACAATTTTGATGGATTTTAGCCATTTTTGGAGGATCTTGGGCCCTTTTTTAGGCTAGATCTTGGGGAAAAGTTGGGAGTTTGTTACCAACTTCAGGCCTATAAAAACCAGAGGTTCCTGAATCCATTGGAGAGGTTCAAAATAGGTTTATGCTAAATAATTTCCAAGCTAAAGTCATTTTTATGCAGAGAAGCAATTGAGGAGAGCACCTTTGCATGCCATTTCTGGGGGCTTCGTTCATCTGCTTTCAGTGTTGTCAGTTTTGTTGGGTTCTAGAGATATGGTAGAACAAGACCGGATCAGTTTGTAACATTTTTTTCACTGTCATGATGTACTTTTAAAGATTCGAATAGAAATAATAAAGCCTCACCCACTGAGACAAAGGCCCGAAGACGTAGGCGAGATTTCCAAACTCCATTATCAACTTCTCTTGTTATGGTTTGTTGTTCTTCATGATTATGTTCAGATCTGTATATTGATTTGTGGTTGTCATGTTTTCTTCATAATTCTTCCTCTTTCACTAGTTTCCTAAATGGTAAAATAATTCATGCATAATAACTCAACCATTGTTGTTTAAAAGATCTTTTCGGATCACAACTTCTCCATCAAGGCAAGAAACTCACCAAAGTTCAGATTCCGCAAACACTTCCCCATATCCCACGAGAAAAAAACGTAATGGGTACCATTGCTTCCTAAGGAGGGAGGATTGATCTAGATGGATATTGATGGCCACATACCTATTCCACTAGCTCAAAGAACAATTTTCCATTTTGGAAGTTTTTTGCAGTTTTTCGAGTCCCAAAATTCTGGGGCTGCTTTGAGGCCCTAACAACGTTTTTTTGGACTTTTTGGGGGAAAGGGTCGTCAACGAAATTCCATGATCGTCAACGAAATTTTTACTTCTTGGATATACCTTTCTGACGAGATATAAAATGCACCAAACGAGATCGTATGCAATAGTTACACCCTCGAGAAGTTGACTTATCAACTACCCCCATAGGGGCCTGCAAACCTTTCGGCTTTTCATCTTTTGGGGTTAGGGTTTTGTATTTTATTTATGTTAAAAAGGCCTTTTGATCCTCATTTTAAAATCATCATCATATTATTTTGAATGAGCGTAGCCGTCATGTCTCTTCTCAGAGATAAGTTGCCACCAATCTAGCTAGTTCATTCACTCTAAATTTTACAGCTCTGTACATTTCGCTCATTAATATAAATTGTGTATTATTGTATCTATGTGTTTATTGTTATCTCTTTGTTATATCTCTCTTAAATATTTTTGTATTTCCTTATTATATTTCCACCTTCATTTCATTCTCAAAATAATCCAGATCAATTGTGTCAGAGCAGGCTGCTCCTTGTCGTTTCTTAGTGCATGTGCTCAACAAGGTCATGGTATAGAGAGTTGGGTCTCGAGCTAGTTTCTCTTGAGGACAACCAACCCAAGTATCCTCCCATGGAAAAATAAAGAGAAACACAGGAGAAGAATATTCTATCAATCTTTTGCTCGAGGAAGCCCTCACGCAACAGAGGGATGAAATGATGGAAAACATTTCCCAAATCCTTTGACACTTGTCGATAACAACAGATGTGTCTTCATCAAGCAACCGATTTGGAGGCATCGCTCCTTTCAAAGTAAAATTTAATTTTAATTTTAATTTTCTAGAAGGTTATTTCTGTGTGCACAATTTCTCCGACAGGGAAAATATCACCTTACGATCCTTAAGGCTCTCTGCCATGTCAAGCATTGGTGAGAAACTTACTATGAGAAAATTTCCACAGACGAGTCTGGAATGATCGAGGCTGAACCCACTTGGGAATCTTTGGTATATGCCATCAAGGAATAATTTTACCTTGTTGGAAATTATGAAGACTAGTAGATGAGATGGACCACGTTGCATCAAGAGAGGGGCCAAGCAGTGCCAGAGTTCACCAATACCTTCCATACCTTATGCACCAATATAGGTATCAAAGATTCTAAGTGACATTTGGTTCTGAAATACCATGGGGATATACACATGTACATCCAAACTGAAATGTATTTTCTAGACATCTCATCCCTAGGAGATGTTGATCGATATGCTGTCAAAATCAAGCATAAATCTAAGCACAAGAACAAACAGGAATTTGGGTCTGGAAATCCACAAAAACCAAAGTATGGTAAAGAAGGCCATAACAACCAGGCTCCAGAAAACTAGTCCAAGCCATAGGAAAAGAAGGCTAACAAAAATATGAAGGAAACTGGAAAGTGGTGTGATTTCCACAAAATCCCCTGGCACAACACTGATGAATATCGCTCAAAACAATCATTGGTGGCTAAGATGAAAGAAAAAGAGACAAACCTTGTTTTAGAATATGATTCAGAAAACAATGGAAGGAGACAAATCATCGATGCAAACCCCAATGCCACCGTCGCAACCACAATGATCCAACCAAAAGAACCAACAGATCCTAAAGAGGGGTAGTGCCTATTCCATTCATATATGTGGGAAAAGGGAACCTCATTGCAGTTCATTGTTGACAGCGGAAGATAAAATAACCACATCTTACCAGAGGTCATCAAACAGTTGGAATTTCTTACAACACCACATGACCCACAACCATACAACATCGGGTGGCTTCACCAAGGATGATATATTCATGTCATCCAACACTATCGCCTGTCCTATGACATCAATCCCTTACAGGATGAGGTATTGTGTGATGTTTCCCCGCTGGATGTCTGTGATGTTCTTTTGGGACAACCATATATGTTGAAGCACCATGTTGTTTATGAGTCTCGAACCTGTAGTGTCATTGTTACTCTTGGGGAACAACTCTATTAGATACCAGAGGTAGTTTTGACTATTGTTTCAAAAAAAAAAATGCAACAAATTTGTCTCTCATATGAAAAAGTTTAGCTTCTTCATGATTCAGGCAGAAGGTGAACAAAATATGGCCCCAATCCAAGCCCCTTCTATCCAGCAGAAGCAGGTCGAAAAGATTGAAGAAAAGAAAAAAGATTCCTTCTACACACCATAATATCATGCAGTCAAGTTGGTTAAAAATTTCCAACCCCTCCATTACCAAGTTCGCAATAGCCTTCCACAAGCCAAGCAATGCAACATCTCCAACAAGGCAAGCAACTCACCAACGTTCAGATTCAACAAGCACTTCCCCTTCTCCCACAAGAAATCAACGCAATGGATACCATTGCTTCCTAAGGAGGGATGATTGATATAAATGGATATCGGTGGTCACCCACCTATTCCACTGGCTCAAAGAACAATTTTCCATTTTAACAGTTTTTTTACAGTTTTTCGAGTCCCAAACTTCTAGGGCCATTTTGAGGCCCTAAATGATGTTTGTTTGGACTTTGGGGGGTCCAAGGGTTCCCATGGACATTCCTTGACGCTGATGGAAGTTGTACTTCTTGGATAGACCTTTTATACAAGGTATCAAATGCCCCAAACAAAGATTTTGTGAAAATGTTACACCCTCGGGAAGTTGACGTATCAACTACCCCCATCGGGGCCCACAAACCTTTTGGGTTTTCATCTTCCATGGTTAGGGTTTTGGATTTTATTTGTGTTAAAAAGGCCTTTGGAGCCTCATTATAAAATTGTCATCATCTTCTTTTGAATGAGATTAGCCATCATATCTCTTCTCAGAGATAAGCTTCCACCATTCTAGCGAGTTCATTCACTTTGTATTTTACAGTTCTGTACATTTTGCTCATTAATAGAAATTGTGTATTATTGATCTCTGTGTTTATTTTTATATCTCTACTATATATTTGTTACATCTCTATGTATTTCCTTATTATATTTCCACCTTCATTTCATTCTCAAAATAATTTGGATCAATGGTGTTAGAGCAGGCTTCTCCTTGTCGTATCTTATTGCATGTCCCAGACGAGGTCATGGTATAGAGAGTATGGTCTCGATCTATTTTTTACTTAGGACAACTAGCATAAGAGGCATCCCATGGAAGAAGAAAATAGAAGTGTAGGAGAATAATATTCTATCAATCTGTTGTTTGGGGAATCCCTCACACGACAGAGGGATAAAATGATCAAATTGTTTTCCAAATTCTTCGACAATTGTCGACAACAACAGATGCATCTTCATGAAGAAACCACTTTGGAGGAACCACCCCTTTCAAGGTACAAGTTATTTTGATATTCATGTATTTGAAGGTCAAATAGATGCAAATTCTCTGGAATTTTTTTTAAATATGTTAGAAGGTTATTTCTCTATGCACAATTTCTCCGAGAGGGAAAAGATCACTTTCACACTCCTTGAGGCTCTTCTACATGTCTAGTATTGGTGGGAAACTTATTGTGAGAAATTTACACAAAGGAGTTTGGAATGTTTGAGGCCAAAACCACTTGGGAATCTTCAGTAGATGTCGTCATGGAACAATATTACCCTGTTGGAAACTATGAAGACCAGTACATGAAATGGACCACACTAAGTCAAGAGAGGGGCCAAGAAGTGCAGGAGTTCACCAATACCTTCTATAACTTGCACACCAAGTTGGGTATCATAGATTCTAAGTGACATTTGGTTCTGAAATACCATGAGGCTCTACACAGGTACATCCAAACTAAAATGGAGTTTTTGGAGATCTCATCGCTAGGAGCTTCTTATCGATATGCTATCAAAATTGAGAATAAATTTAAGCACCAGAACAAATGGGAGTTCTGGTATGAAAATATACAACAACCAAAGTATGGTAAAGACAACCCTAACCACCAGCCTCCAAAAAAACATTCCAAGCCACAAGAAAAGAAGGGTAACAAAAAGATGAAGAAGGACACTGGAAAGTGGTGCGATTTCCACAAAATCGTTTTGCACAACACTGATGAATGTCACTCAAAATAGTCATTGGTGGCAGGGATCAAAGAAAAAGAGTCGAAGGAGACAGATCATCGATGCAAACCCCACTTCCACCATCGCAACCACAACGATCCAACCAGAAGAACCAATCGATCCTAAAGAGGGGATAACCTCTTCCATTCATAGAAGTGGGTAAATGGAACCTCGTTGCATTTCATTATTGATAGAAGAAGCCAAAATAAACTCATCTTAGTAGAGGTCGTCAAACAATTGGAATTTCCAACAACACCGCACTCGTAGTGATACAACATTGGGTGGCTTTTCCATGGATGAGATATTTGTCTTAGAAAACAGTGTCGCCTGTCCTATGGCATCAATCTCTTCAAGGATGAGGTATTGTGCGATTTTTCCCCACTAGATGTCTGTGAAGTTCTTTTGGGCCAACCATATATGTGGAAGCGCCATGATGTTTATGAGTCTTGACCCCGTAGTGTCATTCTTACTCTGGGGCATCACCTCTACAGGATACCAGAGGTATTTCCAACTACTATTTTGAAAAAACAATGCAACAAAGTCTTCTCTCATAATATGCAAATGTTATGCCCTCAGGAAGTTGATGTATCAACTACCCCCATCGGGGCCCGCAAATCTTTTGGTCTTTCATCTTCCAGTGTTAGGGTTTTGGATTTTATTTATGTTAAAAAGGCGTTTGGAGTCTCATTGTAAAATCATCATCATCTTCTTGCAAATGAGCGTAGTTGTCACATCTCTTCTCAGATATAAGCCGCCACCATTCTAGTGAGTTCATTCACTCTATATTTTATAGTTCTGTACATTTTGTTCATTAATATAAATTGTGTATTATTTTTGTTAGCACATAGGATATGTAGGGGTCAAAATATTTTTAAGTTTCTAGGTTTCAGTCATAGGGTCTTTAAATTTTTAGGTTTTGAGTCATATCTCATGTCAATAAATCATGTTTGATTCTTCCATGAGAAGAATTTTCGCCTTAGTCCATGTAAGAGCCTTGGTGTCATGATAATGTTCATCATCATGAAAGAAATAGGGGGCAACATGGGTTAGACCCTTGGTATTAAACCTATAATTAGCTTGTTTATTGTCTCAAAGGATGTACAAAATGTTCCATTATGTTTTTTTCAACCATTTGAGGGTCAAACCAAGTGTCCAATCAACTTGCTGCAAACTCACCTGAAAGTTGGCAGCATATCAAGATGTACATTATGCACTAATCAAACATCATTGTACCTTGGAAACGTCTCAAGGGATATCTCATTATTTCCAGTGCCATTAATGCATCATGTTCTTCGGGTTGGGTTCAAGAAACAAGTCTAACAATTTGAATGAAGCGCGTTGCCATTGTTTTGAAATATAGCGGAACTGGCTATAGCATATGAAAGAGGAGTAAATGCTTCCAACTAAGTCCTAGTCTAGTTCATGAGATACCATATGAAGTTTCAAATACACCAGGTACCCCTTTTGATTATTGTGTGTTGTCTGAGGGTTGATTGAACTGGATACAATTGTTACATTTTTATGCACTGCAAACTCTTACATAATTTTTGTACTGCAAACTGTTACATATCTTCTGCACTGAAAAATATTTGCACTATTAAAGCCCACAAAATTGATATACTAAACCCTGGCCATTTTCAATATTGTTATATTATACCAAAAAGAGAAGTTTGGAGTTTCCTCTTGCAGCAGTAACCTTATCCACTATATTATTGATGATGCTGCAAATTGTGCGCTACGAAACTGGCACTGTGAACCCTTTTTTTCTGATAGATCAAACCCTCCTTAACTGAGATTGATTTAGTTCCTAGGTTTTAACCTTTCAAAATCATTTTTCTCCTCATATATGGGAAGTATTGCAAGCCTGTCATAAAAAACCTAGTCCAACTTTGTGCGCTACAAACTTGCACTGCAAACTCAACAAGTGCATTGCGAACCCTCTGTTTTACACAGAGTTGCTTCATTTTTTCCTGTCTGCAGCCTCATCTAAGTTAAAATCCTATTCTTCTTTTCTCACCTCCTACTTGGAGCCTGTTCATCCTCACACTATTGTTGTGCATAAATTGTTTATTCAAGTAAACCCTAAGTTGTGCCAATTTTGTAAACAAACTCTAATTTTCATGTTTTTATTATATATATGATAACAAGTTGTTATAAGGGGGTACATGAGGTTTTCAAAATAATCATCATGGACAATAAAAAAGGTAAGAAAATTCACAAAGGGGGAGAGATTGTAAGAGCTGAACCACATGACATGCAACTCATCAATTCTGAACCATTTTTCAAGGAAGCATTCCAGAGGGTGGGTTGCCTGAAGTTTTGTGAGAAAATGAAAAGAGGACATCTTGAGGTAGCTAAAAAGTTTGCGCTCAAATTTAGTGGGACAAATACTAAGGTGGGGGAACTGGAGTTTGAAGTCTCTGAGAAATCTATTTCTATAGCCACAAAGATACTTGATTGTGGTGAAAAGTGGTTTAAATCTATGTCTTTGAATTCTTATTTCTCCAAGTAATTCCTAAAACCTGAATATCAAGGAGACAACCTATCCAAGGGAGTGCCGAGAAGTCACATGCTGGAGTATTTTGACAAAATTCTCAGATTCATTCAGAGTTACTTTACGTGTGAAGGAAGGTTCAATATGGTTTATCAATACCATATCAGATTGATACTACTCTTTACTGGGAAAGAGTCCATGAACCTTCCCTTTTATATTTTTAGGAGTATTGGCAAGATGTTAGATAGGGTCCAAGCTAAATCCAAGCAAGTGGATACCAAGGTTTTTCACTCTGGTTTAATCAAGATGCTAGTATTGGAAGAGTTGAAGAAGACAAACACTGACTAGAAGGTTTCCCTAGTTGCATCAGGTTTTCAGCTAGATATTTCTGACACAACACAATCCAAAAGGCAAACACCTACCCCTGCTGAGAAGACCATGTACTCACATTCAAGCAAAAAGAGGAAGATGACCAGAGGTGATAAATCCATTCAGATTACTGATAAAATAGTTGAAGGTGGTCCCTCACAACCTCCTGACAGACAAATTTCTCTTGTATAGAACCTACACCTATGGAGATATCATCAAGTAAATTAAGGAGTTTGAAGGGTAAAAAACTCATCTTCTCCCCACCTGTTGTTATAGAAACAGTCAAACCTAGAAGACCTTTGACCAGATCAACAACTAAATGGTATATTCATGTGGAAGAGGGTACAAAAAAATCCTCATCTCAGCAAAAGGACAAAGATAAACCATCTAAACAACCCATTGAGATTATTTGTATCAACACTCCTCATGAAAGTAATCCTACTTTCAAAAGACTCAGGAGGCATCTTAAGGATACAAGGGCTGAAAATGACAATTTGAAGAAGGAAAATTTGGAGGCCCAAATAAGGATGAAGGATATGTTAGACTTATATGAGAATACTATTGATAAAGCAAGATACATGGATAATAGGTCTCTACCCCTTCACAGGAAACTTAAGAATGTGTATAAACATGAGAGAGTTTGCCAAGATGAGTTCATGAAATTGAAAGTAGAGTTGCAACATTTCAAAGAGAAGGTAGCAAAAATGAATTTGGATATATTGGCTAAGGTGGCTACTATAAGGAGTACCAGGAAAAATATGAATACAGGATACTATTTCACATGCGCATCATTTTTTCCATGGTTCACTTTTTGCATATAATTATAACCTAATTAATGATTTTGGTCTTGAGATGAGGTTACCATATTTATATGATTTCTCCACTATTACTTCATGTTTCAAGAAGTTTGTAGCAGGATCTGGAAGGTTTTTCGCAACTTCTTATGTAAGTTTTAAAGGTTGGAGTCATTTTGGAGGTAAAAAGGCACCTACAGGAAATTTGTAAGGTAGCTAGAGAGGTAGTGGGGGGGGCCAGAGGGCCCATAGTGATAATAGTGGAGGCCATTCAATGTAAGGTGGACTATGTCCACTATATTATTAAATAAATCCCACTATGGTAGTTAGATATAATAAATGTAAGAGGACTTCTTAGAAGGTTCTACTTCTAGAAAATTCCTCCTCTACAATGTTCTTAGGTGATGGTATCACTATATAAATGGGTTCAAGAAATGTAATGGGGCATGAAGAGAAATATTGTATTTGGAGTTGAAGCTCATTAGGAGGATGCCCCCTCGAAGAGGCAAGTGAACAAGAGAGGATCCCTTCCATAATAGGATCCATTGTATGGTGTTACCCTACCTCAAGGGTTTGATAGTAATAAATGAGATTTTGCATATTGTTCTTGTATATCTGTTGTGGTGCTTTTGTATTCAGTCTTTGGTTCTTAAAAAAAATTCACAGCGCGTGGACTCACTCATGTTGTGAACTCGTTTTTTTAGGACAATATGCAGCGCAAGTGCTGCTAACTAGGAGTTATGAATATTTTGAAGCTCAAAAGTATTGTCATGTGTCAGGTTGATCTCGAATAAGAATTTAGAATATTAGTTACACATCAAAGGCTACCTTCTTCAAGGAGTTGCCTACAGTAAAACCACATGCATCAAGTTGTTAATAGTTTTTCTAAATGATGCCAACATTTTCCTGGAAAATAGCATTATGTTTACATTTCTCTTGTATAGCTAGTGCCATGCCTTTCTTAGGCATATAATCCTATGCGAAAGTTCGGTGGTGAATTGTAAACACGTTTTTTGATATTTTTGTATTTAATATGCATTGTAACTCTATGAGGAGGTTTGAATGGTTATAAAATGAGGTTCTTATATTTAGTTTCAAACTGTAACAAAGTTTCCCAATGTATGTACCAGACTCAAGAATCTTTAATAGTGAAAGATCATTTTACTTTCCTACTGTCACATATGTTTCTATCTCACTTTAATATTAGTTGTTGGTGAAGGATTCATCATTATGCTTGTTTCTTACTATAGTAAATGATTTATTGTTAGTAATTCATGAAAGTATGATCAAAGTGTTCTCTCTTTTTTATTAAGAAGTTCTTATTCAATGGTATTTCTTCCATATGTGTTTCAAAAGTACTTGATGTGACCTGATACATGTATTTCATTCTTCTTGCTAAGTATTTTGTCTCCCGTTGATATCTCTAAACACTGATTTGAAGCTATTGAAATCCTTGCTTGTTGGTGTGTATTTCATGGAGGTTTTTGTGTTGACATCATAAATTGAGTATCACACTGATTTGCCACACATTGAAGACAATTATTATTCACATTCTAATGGGTATTAGGCTTACATCTACGTCATTCTAGGTGTGACTTATAGTGCTAACATTTTTGGCACCATTGTCGAGGAACAAATTGAATATATTTCCTTGGGTTGTACGACAAGGATACTATTGATTTTGTTGGTGTATAGAAATCAGTAAACAAAATGACTGCATAGTGCACCTGAAGACTCCAAATTTCAACTATGTCTCCCAGGAATAGGCATACAAGAGATAACCCACAGTCACCTCTAGCTACACCTGAACCTGATCCAAAAAAAATCATAAGGAAGAGAAAAGCTTTGCAAGGAGCTTCCTCTTCTAAATTCTCAGGTATGTTTGGAGACTTACGTGACCCTGTTTTCCATACACTAGTTGTTGTTTATGTTATTACTCATTTACCTATAACTAAAAAATTTGTAAAGTCGGAATTAGAATATTTTCCTGTAGAATACACAACTTTTTCCCCTGACTTGAAAGAAGAAAACTTCAAAAGTTTTGATTTTCTTGCATCTCCTGAAACTGTAAAGTAGTTTAGACTTGAAAGTTTGGAATATTAACATTTCTTAGGTTCTCCAAATCCTCATTCATTTAAATTTCATGTAACTAAAGAAGAAGGAACCTCAGTTTTCATTAAAATCTCCTCAACCCTACCCAAGTCCCAGACAACTTCTGTTAAATCTGAATTTTCTCCACCTTATACTCCTTTTCCAAAACCTCCTATTATACAAATTGCATTTTTACCTGTTAAGTCACCTTGTACTTCTCCTAAAATTAAAATTCTTCCTTTTCCAAATCAAATGGTAGGGATTAATCCTCCTCATAACAAAATGGATGCCATTGGTGTCGCTAGGTATGCACCATTAGTGCTTCCTCAGCTTGTTGGTCCTAAAGTCTGCACCTGACTGCTAAAGGGAAAAGCTAGGTCACCTCAAGTTTAGAATGGTCTTTTTAATTTTGTTGGTCAGTTAGAGGGTTGGTTTACCAAGATGAGAGCACGGTTGGGTTGGCATAATGATACAGATGAGGGTCCTCCTTGGCTGGTGGCACACTAATGATAGACAAGTGAAATAATAGAGGTAAAAACAAAGGGAAACGAAAAACCACTCAATGAATAATCTGCTGCAAGGAGTTTAATACCTAAAATATCAGTTCAAGACACTACACATGTATCAAAAACACAATTACTCCCATAGGTTGCAATAGAAAAAAATATTCATCAAAGCATAGATGTTATCACAGGTGCATATTAATAAAGACAAGTTACACAGTAGTTGAAGGAAAAGAAATGTACTTCGCACAAATCAAAATTGTATTCAACATAAGAAACACATACGAATTTGGACACAAACACACTGTCATCAATAGTATCTTCACCAGGTAGAAATATTTAGTCCATGCACAAAATGGGTCCAACCAGTTGTTGTATTTATTTCTTTCCCTTAAAACTCAACCCTCAAAACATACAGAAACTACATATTTATCAGAAATGCAGAGGCCCTCGATCAGTGTGGAAATGGGGTTTAGCTCTACACCTCAGCTGTAAAACAACTTATTAACTTAACTAAAACACATTGTTGGAGTATGTTAATGAATACTCTGAACTTGACTTAACAAAAATGAGTGGTTCTTATCGCACATAGAAGACCACTTATTATGTCTTAAACTAAAGGAGTCCAACAATTAAATAACTGAAAATTGTTATTGGAAATGATATAATATTTATGCTCACATTGGAGTGAACTGAGATCTGACAGAAATGAACAAGAGTGATAGAATTGAGTTCTTTATTGATCATGGCATGTACGTGCATTGTTGGAGGCCACTGGAGACAACTAGAAGTGTGGTCGTGTCTTTCCCCCACTTATCGTTTTGAGGACAAAAGCAAGTCGTGTTGCACTTTTCTAGACTCTGTACATGTAGTTTCCTCGTTCCTAGTTTGGTGCCCCTTTTAAACCTTTCAAATATGTAATAAATGTGGGTGAGCTACTTCAGAAATTCAACATTCAAAATTTTCGGACCACAAATGATACATATCCTCTCGAAGTGACAATGTTGCGAAGTGATGTGGTGGCCTGATGTCATATGGTGTCACAGCTACTGATGTGTCACATAATACGAGTGACATGTGTCACATAAGGTGAGTGAAATGCATCACTCAAAAATGAGCGGATGATGGGACCCAAATGACCAGAAATGAGTGGCACATGTCAGGGCCAGATGAAAGCCACGTGTCTTGATTTATGAGTTCCACCTGTCTTCGACACTTTGGCACTCCAGAGCTCTAGAGAACTGGGTTTGATCTGCATCTAAATATACTAGAGTGATAATCTCGCAAAGTCGTTAATCCATGCTTATATTAGACCTATTAACCCGAGATTAATACTTTAATCATTAAAGGATTTCGAGAGTTAGAAACTTAGGGAGACCTGTAGTGTTGCATTTGAAAACCTCCCGGAGTAGTACAGGCCCAAAGTGACGTGGCAGTGAGGGCCCACTTCGACACTTCGGGGCTCCGGAACTCTGAAACTTCAGGAGTTTTGTATTTTGAAGCATGAAAATCTACTAGATTGACTTTCTCCCGGAGCCATTAACTCGCATTTTTTGTTAATTAGACTGTGATTACTTTAACCATCAATTTTAATGACTTCGGGACTTGGGAAGTTCATCCCTTCAGCAATTTAGGCCTGTGTTGATTTGAAAAACTCCCTAAGTAGTACGGGCCCGGAGTGACCTAGCAGTGAGGGCCCACTCTAACACTTCAGGGATTTGGAACTTCGGTACTTTGCTTGCTCTGGACCAAAACCTCCTAGATAAACAAACTCCCAGAGTGACGTGGCAGTGAGGGCCCACTCCGACACTTCGGGGCTCTGGAACTTCAGCACTTCAGCACATCGGGGCTCCGAAAATTCAGAGATTTGTGCTTGTCGTTAAACCTTGCACGATTTTGAAAACCTTGAATGCACAAAAACCATTGATTTGAGTGGCTTTTTGGATCTCCATCGTTGCAATTTTAACATGTCTGTTCCCACCATTAAAGCCCGAAATTTACTGCTTTTGAATGTTGCATTTTTTTTATCATGGTTGTTCCTTGTGCATACAACATACTTGATCGACCTGTTGTAAGCTCAATTAATGGAAAACAAGATGACAATTAATTCAAACCAAATCATGATATGCAATTACCTCTCAAGAAAACAAAAAGATGGCGCAAAGAATCAATTAAAGAGAAAAAATAAAACGTGGATAATAACTTAGAAAGAACAAAACAAAGAATTAGGATTTAAGAAGATGTTATAGGTGAATCGAAGGGGTAGGGACACGATGTAGACCTAAGTTCCAACATTGGCTCCAATCGGGCATAGAACTTCCATGTGAGGTGCTAAGAACAACAGATCAATGCCTTTGAATTTAATAACTTGCTCCCACCTTCCTTTTCTTACCTCTGTTTCTGTCTGCCATCCATGTATCTCTACCACTATCTCTCAGCCACGCATCTTTGAAAATTAACATTGAATTTAACCCCAGTGCCTCTGTTGCGATATGGAGTCTTTATTCAATATGAATCTTAAAACTACAACTACACACAAACTACTAAAAAAACCAATATACCGAAAACAAACTGTGAACTGGAAAATTAACTACTTGAACTAAGAGCTTAATCAATCTACCTACTCTATTCAACTGAAAACCAATTAATCATGTGTAATCATATTTCCAGTGAAACCAAGAAACCATTTGACTGAGAACCATAACTCTGTGTATGTCACTGTTTAGAATAATCCAAAGAGGATATACCATATGCAACAAGAAATTAGTAGGCATCTTGTACTCACGGTTGCAAAAGCTGATCATGCTAAAACTTGCCACATTTGAGATTTTGGAAAAATAAGAATCCATCCATCTCATTATTGGATCTTGAAACTCATGAAAAGCCTCCAACTGGTTGAGAGGACAAAGTTGTTTTTGTGTAATATTTTCATTATAAACAAGACCGAGATGCTCCTGTCCTCATTGAAACAACTCATGAAAGTCATGTGATTCACAACCATAAAGGGAAACAAAACACTCCTGATACTGCTCGTCTTTTTGTTTGAAATCAATGGGTGTGTCTTCTGCATTGCTGGTTTTTCCTTGTTCTAGCTCCAAAATGTCATATTCAGACTTATAGATTTATTGTTGCTCAACAATTTCAGAAGGAAGGGGAACAACTTTCTCGTGACCTTCAACATCACTTTCTTCATAGTCAATCAAATCTTTATGAGAACATAGAACAACATATCTATCATAACAATGACTAACTGAGACATCTAGAATAATGCAAGATGTATCCAAAGCCTTGTTATCATCAATTTCATCATTAATGTAATTCCCAACATCATCTTTTTGAATAAAAGGATCATAATAAGAGTCATATGTAATTGAATCTTCCTCCACTTCCTCAACGGAAAAATCCATTTTATTTTCAATACTAGAAGAATTAATAAGTGACTGTCGAATATGAGATCCAAATTCTTCGCAACAGTCTCCAAAAAGTAAATCAATTGGAAAAAACCTTTTACAATGCTCACTGAATTCAGCATGGAACTCTTCCAGGGAGGAGAGGCTAGCAGAGGGAAAGGATCAATACCACTCATGAGCATCTCCCTCTAATTAATACATGAACATCTTCATTAATACATCCTCATGATGTATTCCCCATTGATGCATGAGTTCATTAAACTCAAGCAAATTCTCAGCAAGGTTGTCATCTCTATGTTCTCTAAATCTAGGCAAGAAATCACCCCACTCATCTATAGTAGGAAAAACATTTGGAAATCTGGGAACAATAGAGAAATTAAAAGGAGAAAACCTTCGAGGCAAGATGGATTCCATCTGAAAATATGACTTCTTAATAATGTGGAGTCGCCACTAAATTCTTTAAGCATGGAGTCGCCAGGTGAATGATCTACAATCTAAATGTGTTTGGTCTTTGTTCACCATCAAATATTAGATCTGATCATTGTTGTTCTCCCAGGGAAACATATTTCGTTACTCCGTTCCCCGACAACGGTGCCATAAGATGTTGGTCCTAAAGTATGCACCTGACTGCTAAAGGGCAAAGTTAGGCCACATCAAGTTTAGAATAGTTGTTCTTTTTAATTTTGTTGTTCAGTTAGAGGGTTGGTTTACCAAGACAAGAGTAAGGTTGGGCTGGCACAATGATATGAATGAGGGTCCTCCTTGGATAGTGGCACACTAATGACAGACAAGTGAAATAATAGAGGTAAAAACAGAGGGAAACAACAAACCATTGAATGAATAATCTATTGCAAGAAGTTTAATACTTAAAATATCATTTCAAGACACTAAACATGTTTCAAAAACACAATTACTCCCATAGGTTGCAATAGAAACAAATATTTATCAAAGCATAGCTGTTATCACATATGCATATTAATAAATACAAGTTACACAGTAGCTGAAGGAAAAGAAATGTACTTCGCACAAATCAAAACTATATTCAAGATAAAAAAGCACATGCAAATTTGGACACAAATGCATTGTCATCAATAGTATCTTTGCCAGGTAGAGAGATTTAGTCCATGCGCAAAATGGGTCCAACTAGTTGTTGTATTGATTTCTTTCCCTAAAAAATCAACCCTCAAAACATATAGAAACTGCATATTTATCATAACTGCAGAGGCCCTTGACCAGTGTGGAACTAAGGCTTAGCTCTACACCTCGACTGTAAAACAACTTATTAACTTAACTAAAACACACTACTGGAGTATGTTAATGAATACTCCAAACTTGACTTAACATAAATGAGTGGTTCTTATCACACATAGAATACCACTTATTATGCCTTAAACTAAAGGAGTCTAGCAATTAAATAACTGAAAACTGCTACTGGCAATGACATAATATTGATGCACGCATTGGAGCAAATTGAGATCTGACAGAAATGACCAAGAGTGACAAAAATAAGTTATGTATCGATCATGGCATGCACTCGCGTTGTTGGAGGCCACTGGAGACAACCGGAAGTGTGGCCATGTCTTTCCCCCACTTGTAGTTTTGAGGATAGAAGCAAGTCGTGTTGCGCTTTTCTAGAGTCTGGATGTGTAGTTTCCCCATTCCTAGTTTGGCGCCCCTTTTAAACCTTTCAAATATGAAATAAATGTGGGTGAGATACTTCAGAAATTTGAAATTCAGAAGTTTCGAAGCACAAATGATGCATATCCTCCCGAAGTGACAATTTTACGAAGTGACATGGTGGCCTGATGTCATATGATGTCATGGTTGCTGATGCATCAGATAAGGAGAGTGACATGTGTCACATAAGTCGAGTGACATGCATCACTAAAAATGAGTAGATGATGGGACCCAAATGACCATAAATGAGTGGCACATGTCTGGGCCAAATGGAAGCCACGTGTCTTGATTGATGAGTGCCACCTATATTCGACATTTCGGAGCTCCAAAGAACTAGGTTTTCTCTTCATCTAAATCTCCTAGAATGCTCATCTCACGAAATCACTAATCCATTCTTATATTATACCTATTAACCCTAGATTAATACTTTAATCATTAAAAGATTTCAGGAGTTCAGAACTTCAGGAGACCTGTAGTGTTGCATTTGAAAACCTCCCGGAGTAGTGCGAGCCCAGAGTGACATGGAAGTGAGGGCACACTTCGGCACTATGGAACTCCGAAACTTCGGGAGTTTTGGATTTTGAAGCATGAAAATCTCCTGGAGTGACTTTCTCCTGAAGTCATTAACATATATTTATTGTTAATTACACCGTGATTACTTTAACCATCAATTTTAATGACTTTGGTACTGCAGAATTTCGACCCTTCGGCTATTTAGGCCTATGCTGAGTTGAAAAACACTTGGAGTAGTATGGGCCCAGAGTGTTGTAGAAATGAGGGCCCAATCCGACACTTTGGGGCTCCGGAACTTCGACACTTCGCTTGCTCTGGACCAAAACCCCCTGGATGAACGAATTCCCAGAGTGACATGGTAGTGAGGGCCCACTTCGGCACTTCAGGGCTCCATAACTTTAGATATATGTGCTTGTCGTTAAACCTCACGCGATGTTGAAAACCATGAATGGACAAAAACCATCGATCTGATTGGCCTGTTGGATCTCCATCGTTACAATTTTAACCTTTCTGTTCCCAACATCTGAGCACGAAATTGACTGCTTTTGAATGTTGCATTTTTTTTTCTCATGGTTGTTCCCTGTGCATACAACATACTTGATCGACCTATTGTAATCTTAATTAATGGAAAATAAGATGACAAGTAATTTGACCCAAATCACGATATGCAATTACCTCTCAAGAAAACAAAAAGATGGCGCAAAGTATCAATTAAAGAGAAAAATTAAAATGTGGAGAATAACTTAGCAAGAACAAACCAAAGAATTAGGCTTTAAGAAGATGTTATAGGTGAATCAAAGGGGTAGGGACACGATGTATACATAAGTTCCAACACAACACATGAATGCTCTACCAGTAGGTGATTACTTTAAGTACATGCCTAAATTTACTGGAGAGGAATATATCACTACAAAGGAACATCTTGTTGCATTTTACAGTTATGTAGATAATTTGAATATTGAAAATGAAGATCTTTGGATGAGAGTCTTTGTGCAAAGTATATATGGAGAATATTAGAAGTGGTTTAGAAGTTTAGCTCCTAGATCAATAGCTAGATTTGAGGCTCTGGATGATGCCTTTTTAAGTCATTGGGGTGATAAAAAAGACTTATTATATTACATTAAAAAAATTGGGGTTCTTAAAAGGAAAGAGGGTGAATCGGTGTAAGATTTTTCAAAAAGTTTTAACAAGATGTACAACAAAATTCCTATTGACATTAAACCCACTAAAATGTTGAGAGAAAGAAGGTCTACAACATTGGCCCATATGCAAGATATTGCACTAGAGGTTGAATCAAATATACTGGCAGCAAATAAGTTGAGGGGAAAATATGACATAAAGAGAAGAAAACAAAAAACAAAAGCCTCATCTTCATATGCTTCAGGGATTAATCCCCAAGATGATCAATTTACCAAGTTGGTTAAGTCATTATCTACAGAGATGGAAAGATTAAAACATGAAGGGATTCAAAAAAATACAAATTCTCAAGATTTTGGAAACATAAATAATTTCAGAAGGCCGAATAATACACCTCAAATTTTGTAGAGAGATCAGAGAAATAGAGAGGATCAAAAAGTTCAAACTCCTCTACAGAATAATTTGGTTGATGATGAAGAAGGAAATAATGAGGAAGCAGACCAAGAAATTCATTGTTTAGGGAATACAACTGCTTCTCCTCATTTAACCCAGACTGCTTATGAAGAGTCTTTAGTGTGCAATCAATTGGATGAGTTAATTAAAGGAGAAAAAGTCAATGAAGCTCAAAACAAGTATAATTTGAGATCAAAACAAAAGGAGGGAAAACCAAGTACATCTACTCAACCTAAAACGTTAGATACCGCTTCCAAGGCAGTGGCTACACCAAATAAAGAAACATGAGAACAAAACAATCAACCTATTATAAAGAGTCTTGTTCAAGAGATAAAGGAAATTCAAAAACACCACTCCTATTTTAATTTTGAGAATGAAATCCAAAAAATCAATATTCCTGTCCCACTTGTAGAATTGATGAAAAATAAATATTTTAAGAAATCTATCTCAAAAATGTTGCATCTTGAATCTTATTCTCCTTCAACAGACTTAGTTAACTTGTAGCATGAGAAACCTGCAGTTATATTAGGACCACTCATAGAAGACATAGATGACTCCCCTCCCCCATTTTACGCTTATTTGAATGTGCATGACAAAATCTTTCACAATTGTCTTATGGAATCAAGTGCATCCCACAACTTGATGCCTATGGTTGTCATGGATGAATTGGTTCTGGAAATTACTAAATCATATCATGATTTGTATTCTTTTGACTCAAGAAAAGTAAAATGTCTTGGAGTTATTAAAGATCTAGTTGTCACTTTTTTTCAACTACCTATGAAATAATAATCATGGACATTGTAGTTGCAGATGTTCCCCCCAAATTTGGGGTGTTGTTGTCTAGATCATGGATCAAGAGGTTATGAGAGACTTTACAAATGCATCTTCTTATGCTACCATACCAGTCTTTGGGGGTGAGCACGAAATGATGTATAGAGAAGCTCAGTTATCTTATATCATAAGTGATGAGAGCAACCCAACAAACCATCCCATTTATGTTGTCTAGTATTCTTCATCTTACTGAGTTTCCTTGGTCACCATTAGAAATAAAAAATCATTCAACAACAATATGTGAAACAACTGGACAGGGTGTTCAAACATGGAAGATGTTTTTTGATGGTGCATATTCCAAGGATAGTGTTGGTGCTGGAGTAGTGTTCATTTATCCCTCTGAGGATGTCACAAACTTGTCCTTCAAACTTGAATTTTAAAAAACAAACAATATTGCAGAATATGAAACATTAGTTTTGGGGCTTAGAGCTGTAAAGGACATGAAAATTGAAGGATTGTTAGTTTTTGGAGATGCAGAGCTGATTGTGCATCAAGTTAGAAACATATATCAAACAAAGAATCCTAGACTAAAAGCTTATAGGAATGAGGTTTGGGACCTCATTGATAATTTTTTCTCAGCCTTCAACATTTCTTTCTTTCCCAGAGAGGAAAATGCACTAGTTGATTCCTTAGTTGTTTCTGCCAGTAATTTTAAAATCCCACTACCTCCAAAGCCCAAGTATAATGTTGAGGTGAAATACAAACTTGTTATACTTGATAATGTCAAGAATTGGAAGGTTTTTGAAGATTATCAAGAAATAAAGAGGTTTTTGGAAACAATAGATGAATTTTTTGCTCTTCATATTGACTAAGATTCAAATGATGATAAAAATATGCATGCTGATAAATTTTTGAACAAGATTGCAGACCACAAAATTGTTCAGTTTCCTAGAAATCACATTCCTAAAGGACTGGTTCCTTTGGAAATGTTATTTGATAAAAATGATGTTTCTTTGAAGGTGATTGGTTCTAAGGAAAATGAAGATCTGATATAATGTAATCTAGGCACTAAAGAGGAACCCAAATATGTTAAATTGTCTAGTAACTTGTCAAAAAATCAAAGGGTTGAATATATCATACTCTTGAAAGAATTTTATGATGTTTTTTCATGGAAGTATGAATACCTGGAAAATTATGATACTAGAATCATTGAACATAGAATACCTTTGAAAGAATACACCAAACCTTTGAGACAGAAACTTAGGCAGATTAACCCCATGTTATTTCCCATTATGGAAAAAGAGGTTTAAAAACTGCTTGATGCCTAGATAATTATACCTATGAGGTATTCTGATTAGATAGATAATTTTGTCCCTGTAAGAAAGAAGAATGGTGAGATCAGGATTTGTGTGGACTTCAGGAACTTAAATAGGTGTTCCAAAAAAGACAACTACCCCTTACCAAAAATGGAACATATCTTGCAAAGTGTGACATGCTCAGTAAGGATTTCAATGATTGATGGGTTTTCAGGCTACAATAATATTTACCACTCCTTGGGGTACACTCATGTATCCCAAAATTCCATTCGGTATCATGAATGCAGGGGAAACTTTCCAACGTGCAGCACCTAAGGCCATAATGTATGTTCTCATTCTAACTTTCCAGAAAGAAAAATTTGTTCCATCAAACAGAGGAGACTTATTGGTTGAAGTCCCTTCATGATTTGTCATTTTTAAGCTTACAGATCTACCTTTAAATAAAAGGAACCCGCTCTAATACCAAATGTTGAAATTACTAAGACAACTGAGACAGGGGGGGGGGGGTGCAAGGTGTGAATCAGTTGTTACTGGGCTTAAACAATCTTATGCCTATTAAAATATTATTAATCTTCTCCAAGTGATCATCAAGATGATGCAAGACATGAACAACATCAATTATAAACATCAATCACACATATGATATACACAAAGATAGATATTCATGAGGAAACCCATAAAGGGAGAAACCCTCTTCTTCTTGGAATGATAGACAATATTTTATGTTATGTACATCATCTATATTTGAGCACCAACTCAAAATCTCTTCTTTAACAAGATGCAACTTGTAGAGAGCACCAACCCTCAAGTTTCTCTAGCACCCACTAGAAAGAATCATATTTTCTCCTTATGATATCCAGCACCAACTGGATGAGAGAACCTACTTCCACTTATACAAGCCCCAACTTGCAAACAGAAAACTCCTCATTTTTCCTAGTACCACCCTGTCACCCTATTTTCTAGCCACAACTACATGGAAGATACAACTCCCAGTATTCAAGCACCAACTTGAATAACAGAGGACCACAGTCCTCCCTCACACCACCCTACCACCCTGTTTATATATCTTTTCTTGAATAATACCTTGCAACAATACAAATATGTCAATTCTTACCATTTCTTCTCTTTTCTGCAATTCTGCTCTGCTTCTGTCTGTTCATGCTTGGCTCCACTTGTTCTCTCTTTTATTTTCTGTAGTACTGCTCTGCTTTGGTCTGTTCATACTTAGTTTCGCTTGTTATCTCTTTCCATATTCTCTTTCTCTATTCTTCTCATGCTCTTAGGTTCTTGTACATTCTACTCTTTTCGCCATTTCTTCTCCATCCCGCTTCTATTCTTCATCTCTGAATTTGTTCTCACTCTGTTCATACTGTGATTTTCATTGCATATGGTTCAACTCATTTTATAGAGAAAAATAGCCAACACCACTCTGTCACATGCATTTTTTATTTTACACATGATCACCTAATCCATTACACTCCAAATATCAAAAACACCCAAGAACAATGATTCAGTTAGTATAACTCAATCATAACTGGTCAAGCAATCACGAAGTGAAATTGTAATCCTTCGATTAAATTGTCGATTTAATCGACACCGTTAGATTATACACGTAGAGGCTTTCTGATCCACAGGTCCTCGCGAACTTTACACATGCAAAGAAGCACTGGGCATAATGTTCCTATCCACATAACCACTGACTATGACCACACGCCAACCAAAAAATTGCTATACGACTTCGCACTTCGTAATTTCTGTTGCGAGTCACCTCGATTCTCCCAACTCCTGATCTTCGAGGTAGATCTTATAAATGCTAGCTTCTTCCCTTATTATTCGTTGATGTGACCTTGGATGTGACTTGGGGCCAAGCACTACGGGACTTCTCATTTCATGAACTCGCAAGTTAGCTCTCCTCCTTTCTCTGATGTCTGAACTCTTGAAATCTGAAATTCATCATGCCATATAAACGATGCACAACCCTTAGTGATCCGACGACCCATGACATTCATCGATCCAATGGTCCAGATCTCTCCTTCGCGAATTGGGACTTCCCGTATCTCTCCTTCACGAATCGGGACTTCACATCTTCATGTTTCAGGCCCCTTCCCGCTCTATTCATTCTCAGTCAATTGACATCAACGACAACATAGACAGCACACCAAATAAATAACTCACCAACAGATCCCGGAGGACGATAAGGCTCCACATATGCATTGTTGAGAGCACTTGATTAGTATTGGATAGATAACACAAAAAACATTTTATATAATTAAAATATCAAAAACATTATATAAACAAAAATTTCCTTCTTACCTATTTCCCCCCACTGGGATCCATCAAGAAGCGATAGATCTGGATCCCCACATAAATTCATCCTGGCATATGCATAGTCTTCCGCCATGAGTAGTTGATTCCTCGGACATTGGAAGAAAACATCGTCATACTTGACGATGGGAACAACACCATGTTGAGCCATTAGATCCACCCACCTCTTCATCTATGGATCATGTGGAGAGGTTATAGCCCACTCCACCTGCAGACGTAGGACAAAAACTCTCTCCAGAAAGAAGGACACCAAAATGGACCCGTATCCTAATTTTTTCAACCGACCATTTCGGCACTTTGTGAGTTGTTTTTTCATGCTTTTCAGGACACCCTCACACCAGTTGAAGACTTTGGGTTCCATGCACTCTATTGCATACTGAAAATGGATTTTCAAAGCCATATGGGGAGCTGCACTCCCTTCCATGTGGGTAATACTGTAAAGGATGGTCTACAACGGTAAATCTCGAACATGTCTGATGGCTACCTTTCCACTATGTTTCTCAATACCTAGCACACAATGGTGGTGAACACAGTAATCCATAGGTTCACCCTCACCCCTACTACCTGTGAGTGATACCCATGTACCATGATGAGACAAACCTGTCACAAAATAGATATCCTCTATATCTATTGTGAGTGTATGAACACCCACACGAAAAGCATGTTCGTTCACATCCCACATGTGAACCAAATACTCTAGTAGCCTCAACTGGGCTCTCATGCCCTGAATCCTGAAAAACTTAAGTAACCCACATTGCCTTAGAGCCATAATTGTCCCCAGGTCATTCTCAGAAAAATAATCCTCTTCCTCGTGCTCTTTCTCATGCCACTCGAGCATCTTGACCAAGGAAATCTTGCCAAGGAACATTAAAAGAAGATTAGAAACATAAAAATTTCATTCCTTGGGGTTTTGCTAGTTATGTTTTTCTTTTAAAGTTTTTGGTTGTGGTCATCGTAGGGCTATGCTTTCACATAGAATGGAATCATTGCACCCTTCCTATGGGGTCTCCAGCGACAATGCAATATCCTCGCAGTTCACAATATAGTGGACCTGCAATGATCTCAACGCGCAGGTAGCCCCAAAAAAACGACCCAACATCCAAATTTGACCAATGAAAAAAAAATTGAAACCATGAAAAGATGAAGAAGAATAAGATTACCTATTTGACGGAGACGGTTCGAAAAATTATCCACCACACGCTCCAGAATCGACAGTTAAAATTTGGGGAGAAAAAGGGTTTTGGAGCACTATTTTGGTAAATTTGCAAATGAAATGGTAAAATGGTGTTTTTGGCGTATTTTATTGTTTTTTACCACTTTTTATTTGCAAAATTATGTTATTTTTATAATTTATCCATGCCCTAAAGACTTAACAACTTGGAAAAGTGTTGACTTTTGTAGATTAAAAGGTCTAGGGATGAGACGTTGGAACAAGGGTCCATCCTTTTTTATTTGTTTTTGCATATTTTTCTTATGTACAGATCCTTTTACAATTTTTCAAGAAAAAATCTGAGCACAGTCTTAATTCTTTCTCATTCTTGTGAAACCATGAGAATGTAATCGAGTAGTCTTTTTTCATTTTTTTGAACTCGCATTGGCAATATGAAAAACAAAACCTATGGAGTATCCTTTAAGCTCTTTTCAAGCTCCCTAAACATGAAAATATAGCCGAGCAACCTTGTTCTTTTCACGCTCGTAAAAGTATTTGAAGAAAACGTATGATGAGCTGTAGGTTATCACTTTTTCGGTCTCTTCAGACTAACTTACGAAAAAGGACCTGATGGAGTTCTCTTTAAGTATTTTCCAGACTCCCTAAAAATGAAAAATCCCTGAGTTTTCTCTCTTTGGACTCTTTAAACAAACATCGAAATACCCATATGGGATCGAACCACTCATTATTAGGGTTCGTTAAACATACTCTGAGGGACTCGTCTGAAGGATGATCTTACATTTACAAGCATATGTTATCCTCCTCAAGATTGCGTAAAAATAAAGAGGTACTCACCAGAAATGGTGGGGGGAAATTGGGAAAGAAATGTATCTTTGTATTTGTGTTAGTGGTAGTAATAGTCACTCTTGAACATGACACCCCCCTTCATCATTGTATCCGGGTTGGGAAATCCATTTGTCTCTCGTTTGACCATCCACAAGTTCATATATCGGGTCCTCCTTGAGTCAATGCTACCAACACAACTGTCATGTCATCCATATGTTAAAGAGATGTCCAACCTAAACAAGCCTTCTATCAATTCGAACATCTGCAGTTATAAATTTTCTACCATGTCGGCCTTCCCTGAGTCAGTTCCAAATCACTTCATACTCTGATCTACTTCAAATCTGTTATATATTTCATGTCATTGATAGGGGATACATCAAGGCCCTCTTGTGACGAGTCTTTTCCTTTTGACTTCAACTCATTATCTGGGAACAAGATTTATAAATCATTTAGTACCTTAGAGCATGCATGCCTCAATGGTAGGTTTCTTCTCTTTCAACAGTGGGTTCACATCATTGACCCCTGATTGGAATATTCCATCGAGTGTTCGACTTCAACTCATTTATTCACATTCGTTGGATTGTACTAGAGTAACTTGGGAGTCATTGACATCAATGGTGATTTCCCTTTCACTTGTTAACGATTTTCATTAATGACCGGTAATCAAGTGGTTTCTACCATGTTCAACTTTAACATATGTCATCACATGGCTAGATTCGTACTTAGAGACAATGGAAATGAAGACCCTGGATTTCATCATCTTGGTCCAGGTTGTGACGGAGTATTCATAAGTTTGTACTGACACATAGATCCATTGTGTATGTCTCGTGGCTATGTTCGAATTTGAATTCTTTTAGAGCATAGATCCACAATGTATTCCTAGTGGCTATGATGAATCATGATGACATGGATCCATAGTGTATGTTTAGTGTCCATGACTCACTTGACACTTATTATTAGAGTCACTTGTAGTCTGAGCATGGAAATGCCTACCTCAGAAGATGGTATATTATTATGAACATGCTTGATTGTTTGCAGGTTCTCGATTGATGCACTCCTTGTTTTCGACACACACATTCTACAAAGTATTTTAGTTGTCATAAGTTCCAGCTTCCTACTTTGGGGGGCATTATGTTACACATTATTTTGGTCACCTTAGTGATCAACTGAAAACATGTGCTCATGTTCCCTGAAAATATTAAAAGAGACTTTCTCCATGAGAAAAGTGGTTTTATTTCCTCTTTCAAAAACTATAACAAGGAAGATCGTCACACCCTGTTGTATGCATGGGGTGCGACGATGCATGATCGTCACACTCTACACTAAAACTGGACTGTGACGTCGTTGCATGTTGCTTTTACATAGGTTGCAACAATGCTTAAGCAAAGGAAAAGTCAAAATTCATGAATGCTCTAGAAGGGAATCTTCTAGAAGATGATGTGGCCTCCAATCGGTTTGGATCTTACTCGCTTCTCTAATTTAGTGGGATCATCCCAATATCCTCATCCATATCTCTTTCACACTATATAAAGAGGGATATCTCATGGAAAAGGCTAAGGTTGAATAGGCTAAGACTTTCATATGTATGAAGGGTTCTACTACAGATTATGCTTGAGAGATTTGCTTTAGTTCTTTAAGTCAAATTGTGGATCTTCTTCATCAAAGGAATTGGAGAAAAAGTGTGTGTGTTGGAGAAAAGAGCCATTGAAAGGGGACCTTGCAACATCAAGGCATGGGTTGTATTCTCCACTTTTCATTTAATATAATGCGACAATACTTTCTTCCCTATAAAGGTGTCTTAACTTTTATTGTTTAACTCCTTGATCTTATACATAGAATTCGTTGGAATATATATATCTTTGTTTTCCCTCTTTGTTAGTTTGTGCTTCTTAGACAGACTCACCATTCTGCAAACTCAAATAAGGATCTACAAGGACGACACTAGCGAGGATCAAGCATCGTTTAAAAGGTATGTCACTTGTACCTCTCTAAACTAGTTTATATGACAATGAAGTTTAAGGTGAAGTGTGTATTTTGTCTTGTTTTGTTCTAGTTTCCTATGGAAGTTAGGGAGATTTTTTTGTGTCTGCACTTACCAATTAGTCCAATAACAATCATAGAGACAAGAGCACACTTCATGTCTGAGCAAGTTATCACTAGATTTGGCTTCCCAAGGATTTTGATGAGTGACCAAGGCACTCACTTCATCAACAACACTATTTAGGCTATGACTGAGGAGTTTGAAGTTTATCATCAAAAGAGTACACCATATCATCTTCAAGCAAATGGAATAGTGGAAGCCTTTAAAAAAATCCTTGAAAATGCATTGACGAAGATCTGCAACATTAATAGGGATGATTGGGACTTGAAGATACCAATAGTACCATGGGCGTACAGGACCACATGAAAAAAATTGATAGGACAGACACTGTTCAGATTGTTGTATGGACAAGAAGCAGTGGTGCCATTAGAATTTTTGGTACCTAGTCTCCGCGTAGCAGCAATTACAAGCATGAAAGAATGAGGAGCAGTACAGGAAAGGCTAAATCAACTGATGATCATGGAGGAAGACAGGATTCTAGCAGGGTTTCACCAAGAACTACAGAAAGAAAGGAACAAACCTTAGCATGACAGACATATCAAGAGAAAATATTTCAAGGAAAGAGACTTAGTCTTGGTATATGACAGTAAATCCCTTCAGCACCTAGGAAAACTAATAATTCATTGGTTAGTACCATATGAAGTAAATATTGTCACATATGGGGGAGTTGTACAG
>ML781139.1:729885-793162 GCA_009831015.1 Picea engelmannii | reverse complement strand
CAAAAAGAGGAAGATGACCAGAGGTGATAAATCCATTCAGATTACTGATAAAATAGTTGAAGGTGGTCCCTCACAACCTCCTGACAGACAAATTTCTCTTGTATAGAACCTACACCTATGGAGATATCATCAAGTAAATTAAGGAGTTTGAAGGGTAAAAAACTCATCTTCTCCCCACCTGTTGTTATAGAAACAGTCAAACCTAGAAGACCTTTGACCAGATCAACAACTAAATGGTATATTCATGTGGAAGAGGGTACAAAAAAATCCTCATCTCAGCAAAAGGACAAAGATAAACCATCTAAACAACCCATTGAGATTATTTGTATCAACACTCCTCATGAAAGTAATCCTACTTTCAAAAGACTCAGGAGGCATCTTAAGGATACAAGGGCTGAAAATGACAATTTGAAGAAGGAAAATTTGGAGGCCCAAATAAGGATGAAGGATATGTTAGACTTATATGAGAATACTATTGATAAAGCAAGATACATGGATAATAGGTCTCTACCCCTTCACAGGAAACTTAAGAATGTGTATAAACATGAGAGAGTTTGCCAAGATGAGTTCATGAAATTGAAAGTAGAGTTGCAACATTTCAAAGAGAAGGTAGCAAAAATGAATTTGGATATATTGGCTAAGGTGGCTACTATAAGGAGTACCAGGAAAAATATGAATACAGGATACTATTTCACATGCGCATCATTTTTTCCATGGTTCACTTTTTGCATATAATTATAACCTAATTAATGATTTTGGTCTTGAGATGAGGTTACCATATTTATATGATTTCTCCACTATTACTTCATGTTTCAAGAAGTTTGTAGCAGGATCTGGAAGGTTTTTCGCAACTTCTTATGTAAGTTTTAAAGGTTGGAGTCATTTTGGAGGTAAAAAGGCACCTACAGGAAATTTGTAAGGTAGCTAGAGAGGTAGTGGGGGGGGCCAGAGGGCCCATAGTGATAATAGTGGAGGCCATTCAATGTAAGGTGGACTATGTCCACTATATTATTAAATAAATCCCACTATGGTAGTTAGATATAATAAATGTAAGAGGACTTCTTAGAAGGTTCTACTTCTAGAAAATTCCTCCTCTACAATGTTCTTAGGTGATGGTATCACTATATAAATGGGTTCAAGAAATGTAATGGGGCATGAAGAGAAATATTGTATTTGGAGTTGAAGCTCATTAGGAGGATGCCCCCTCGAAGAGGCAAGTGAACAAGAGAGGATCCCTTCCATAATAGGATCCATTGTATGGTGTTACCCTACCTCAAGGGTTTGATAGTAATAAATGAGATTTTGCATATTGTTCTTGTATATCTGTTGTGGTGCTTTTGTATTCAGTCTTTGGTTCTTAAAAAAAATTCACAGCGCGTGGACTCACTCATGTTGTGAACTCGTTTTTTTAGGACAATATGCAGCGCAAGTGCTGCTAACTAGGAGTTATGAATATTTTGAAGCTCAAAAGTATTGTCATGTGTCAGGTTGATCTCGAATAAGAATTTAGAATATTAGTTACACATCAAAGGCTACCTTCTTCAAGGAGTTGCCTACAGTAAAACCACATGCATCAAGTTGTTAATAGTTTTTCTAAATGATGCCAACATTTTCCTGGAAAATAGCATTATGTTTACATTTCTCTTGTATAGCTAGTGCCATGCCTTTCTTAGGCATATAATCCTATGCGAAAGTTCGGTGGTGAATTGTAAACACGTTTTTTGATATTTTTGTATTTAATATGCATTGTAACTCTATGAGGAGGTTTGAATGGTTATAAAATGAGGTTCTTATATTTAGTTTCAAACTGTAACAAAGTTTCCCAATGTATGTACCAGACTCAAGAATCTTTAATAGTGAAAGATCATTTTACTTTCCTACTGTCACATATGTTTCTATCTCACTTTAATATTAGTTGTTGGTGAAGGATTCATCATTATGCTTGTTTCTTACTATAGTAAATGATTTATTGTTAGTAATTCATGAAAGTATGATCAAAGTGTTCTCTCTTTTTTATTAAGAAGTTCTTATTCAATGGTATTTCTTCCATATGTGTTTCAAAAGTACTTGATGTGACCTGATACATGTATTTCATTCTTCTTGCTAAGTATTTTGTCTCCCGTTGATATCTCTAAACACTGATTTGAAGCTATTGAAATCCTTGCTTGTTGGTGTGTATTTCATGGAGGTTTTTGTGTTGACATCATAAATTGAGTATCACACTGATTTGCCACACATTGAAGACAATTATTATTCACATTCTAATGGGTATTAGGCTTACATCTACGTCATTCTAGGTGTGACTTATAGTGCTAACATTTTTGGCACCATTGTCGAGGAACAAATTGAATATATTTCCTTGGGTTGTACGACAAGGATACTATTGATTTTGTTGGTGTATAGAAATCAGTAAACAAAATGACTGCATAGTGCACCTGAAGACTCCAAATTTCAACTATGTCTCCCAGGAATAGGCATACAAGAGATAACCCACAGTCACCTCTAGCTACACCTGAACCTGATCCAAAAAAAATCATAAGGAAGAGAAAAGCTTTGCAAGGAGCTTCCTCTTCTAAATTCTCAGGTATGTTTGGAGACTTACGTGACCCTGTTTTCCATACACTAGTTGTTGTTTATGTTATTACTCATTTACCTATAACTAAAAAATTTGTAAAGTCGGAATTAGAATATTTTCCTGTAGAATACACAACTTTTTCCCCTGACTTGAAAGAAGAAAACTTCAAAAGTTTTGATTTTCTTGCATCTCCTGAAACTGTAAAGTAGTTTAGACTTGAAAGTTTGGAATATTAACATTTCTTAGGTTCTCCAAATCCTCATTCATTTAAATTTCATGTAACTAAAGAAGAA
Source organism: Picea engelmannii (assembly GCA_009831015.1). NCBI lineage: Eukaryota > Viridiplantae > Streptophyta > Pinopsida > Pinales > Pinaceae > Picea > Picea engelmannii. The sequence continues at coordinate 790,294 of ML781139.1, read as the reverse complement.
GGAACCTCAGTTTTCATTAAAATCTCCTCAACCCTACCCAAGTCCCAGACAACTTCTGTTAAATCTGAATTTTCTCCACCTTATACTCCTTTTCCAAAACCTCCTATTATACAAATTGCATTTTTACCTGTTAAGTCACCTTGTACTTCTCCTAAAATTAAAATTCTTCCTTTTCCAAATCAAATGGTAGGGATTAATCCTCCTCATAACAAAATGGATGCCATTGGTGTCGCTAGGTATGCACCATTAGTGCTTCCTCAGCTTGTTGGTCCTAAAGTCTGCACCTGACTGCTAAAGGGAAAAGCTAGGTCACCTCAAGTTTAGAATGGTCTTTTTAATTTTGTTGGTCAGTTAGAGGGTTGGTTTACCAAGATGAGAGCACGGTTGGGTTGGCATAATGATACAGATGAGGGTCCTCCTTGGCTGGTGGCACACTAATGATAGACAAGTGAAATAATAGAGGTAAAAACAAAGGGAAACGAAAAACCACTCAATGAATAATCTGCTGCAAGGAGTTTAATACCTAAAATATCAGTTCAAGACACTACACATGTATCAAAAACACAATTACTCCCATAGGTTGCAATAGAAAAAAATATTCATCAAAGCATAGATGTTATCACAGGTGCATATTAATAAAGACAAGTTACACAGTAGTTGAAGGAAAAGAAATGTACTTCGCACAAATCAAAATTGTATTCAACATAAGAAACACATACGAATTTGGACACAAACACACTGTCATCAATAGTATCTTCACCAGGTAGAAATATTTAGTCCATGCACAAAATGGGTCCAACCAGTTGTTGTATTTATTTCTTTCCCTTAAAACTCAACCCTCAAAACATACAGAAACTACATATTTATCAGAAATGCAGAGGCCCTCGATCAGTGTGGAAATGGGGTTTAGCTCTACACCTCAGCTGTAAAACAACTTATTAACTTAACTAAAACACATTGTTGGAGTATGTTAATGAATACTCTGAACTTGACTTAACAAAAATGAGTGGTTCTTATCGCACATAGAAGACCACTTATTATGTCTTAAACTAAAGGAGTCCAACAATTAAATAACTGAAAATTGTTATTGGAAATGATATAATATTTATGCTCACATTGGAGTGAACTGAGATCTGACAGAAATGAACAAGAGTGATAGAATTGAGTTCTTTATTGATCATGGCATGTACGTGCATTGTTGGAGGCCACTGGAGACAACTAGAAGTGTGGTCGTGTCTTTCCCCCACTTATCGTTTTGAGGACAAAAGCAAGTCGTGTTGCACTTTTCTAGACTCTGTACATGTAGTTTCCTCGTTCCTAGTTTGGTGCCCCTTTTAAACCTTTCAAATATGTAATAAATGTGGGTGAGCTACTTCAGAAATTCAACATTCAAAATTTTCGGACCACAAATGATACATATCCTCTCGAAGTGACAATGTTGCGAAGTGATGTGGTGGCCTGATGTCATATGGTGTCACAGCTACTGATGTGTCACATAATACGAGTGACATGTGTCACATAAGGTGAGTGAAATGCATCACTCAAAAATGAGCGGATGATGGGACCCAAATGACCAGAAATGAGTGGCACATGTCAGGGCCAGATGAAAGCCACGTGTCTTGATTTATGAGTTCCACCTGTCTTCGACACTTTGGCACTCCAGAGCTCTAGAGAACTGGGTTTGATCTGCATCTAAATATACTAGAGTGATAATCTCGCAAAGTCGTTAATCCATGCTTATATTAGACCTATTAACCCGAGATTAATACTTTAATCATTAAAGGATTTCGAGAGTTAGAAACTTAGGGAGACCTGTAGTGTTGCATTTGAAAACCTCCCGGAGTAGTACAGGCCCAAAGTGACGTGGCAGTGAGGGCCCACTTCGACACTTCGGGGCTCCGGAACTCTGAAACTTCAGGAGTTTTGTATTTTGAAGCATGAAAATCTACTAGATTGACTTTCTCCCGGAGCCATTAACTCGCATTTTTTGTTAATTAGACTGTGATTACTTTAACCATCAATTTTAATGACTTCGGGACTTGGGAAGTTCATCCCTTCAGCAATTTAGGCCTGTGTTGATTTGAAAAACTCCCTAAGTAGTACGGGCCCGGAGTGACCTAGCAGTGAGGGCCCACTCTAACACTTCAGGGATTTGGAACTTCGGTACTTTGCTTGCTCTGGACCAAAACCTCCTAGATAAACAAACTCCCAGAGTGACGTGGCAGTGAGGGCCCACTCCGACACTTCGGGGCTCTGGAACTTCAGCACTTCAGCACATCGGGGCTCCGAAAATTCAGAGATTTGTGCTTGTCGTTAAACCTTGCACGATTTTGAAAACCTTGAATGCACAAAAACCATTGATTTGAGTGGCTTTTTGGATCTCCATCGTTGCAATTTTAACATGTCTGTTCCCACCATTAAAGCCCGAAATTTACTGCTTTTGAATGTTGCATTTTTTTTATCATGGTTGTTCCTTGTGCATACAACATACTTGATCGACCTGTTGTAAGCTCAATTAATGGAAAACAAGATGACAATTAATTCAAACCAAATCATGATATGCAATTACCTCTCAAGAAAACAAAAAGATGGCGCAAAGAATCAATTAAAGAGAAAAAATAAAACGTGGATAATAACTTAGAAAGAACAAAACAAAGAATTAGGATTTAAGAAGATGTTATAGGTGAATCGAAGGGGTAGGGACACGATGTAGACCTAAGTTCCAACATTGGCTCCAATCGGGCATAGAACTTCCATGTGAGGTGCTAAGAACAACAGATCAATGCCTTTGAATTTAATAACTTGCTCCCACCTTCCTTTTCTTACCTCTGTTTCTGTCTGCCATCCATGTATCTCTACCACTATCTCTCAGCCACGCATCTTTGAAAATTAACATTGAATTTAACCCCAGTGCCTCTGTTGCGATATGGAGTCTTTATTCAATATGAATCTTAAAACTACAACTACACACAAACTACTAAAAAAACCAATATACCGAAAACAAACTGTGAACTGGAAAATTAACTACTTGAACTAAGAGCTTAATCAATCTACCTACTCTATTCAACTGAAAACCAATTAATCATGTGTAATCATATTTCCAGTGAAACCAAGAAACCATTTGACTGAGAACCATAACTCTGTGTATGTCACTGTTTAGAATAATCCAAAGAGGATATACCATATGCAACAAGAAATTAGTAGGCATCTTGTACTCACGGTTGCAAAAGCTGATCATGCTAAAACTTGCCACATTTGAGATTTTGGAAAAATAAGAATCCATCCATCTCATTATTGGATCTTGAAACTCATGAAAAGCCTCCAACTGGTTGAGAGGACAAAGTTGTTTTTGTGTAATATTTTCATTATAAACAAGACCGAGATGCTCCTGTCCTCATTGAAACAACTCATGAAAGTCATGTGATTCACAACCATAAAGGGAAACAAAACACTCCTGATACTGCTCGTCTTTTTGTTTGAAATCAATGGGTGTGTCTTCTGCATTGCTGGTTTTTCCTTGTTCTAGCTCCAAAATGTCATATTCAGACTTATAGATTTATTGTTGCTCAACAATTTCAGAAGGAAGGGGAACAACTTTCTCGTGACCTTCAACATCACTTTCTTCATAGTCAATCAAATCTTTATGAGAACATAGAACAACATATCTATCATAACAATGACTAACTGAGACATCTAGAATAATGCAAGATGTATCCAAAGCCTTGTTATCATCAATTTCATCATTAATGTAATTCCCAACATCATCTTTTTGAATAAAAGGATCATAATAAGAGTCATATGTAATTGAATCTTCCTCCACTTCCTCAACGGAAAAATCCATTTTATTTTCAATACTAGAAGAATTAATAAGTGACTGTCGAATATGAGATCCAAATTCTTCGCAACAGTCTCCAAAAAGTAAATCAATTGGAAAAAACCTTTTACAATGCTCACTGAATTCAGCATGGAACTCTTCCAGGGAGGAGAGGCTAGCAGAGGGAAAGGATCAATACCACTCATGAGCATCTCCCTCTAATTAATACATGAACATCTTCATTAATACATCCTCATGATGTATTCCCCATTGATGCATGAGTTCATTAAACTCAAGCAAATTCTCAGCAAGGTTGTCATCTCTATGTTCTCTAAATCTAGGCAAGAAATCACCCCACTCATCTATAGTAGGAAAAACATTTGGAAATCTGGGAACAATAGAGAAATTAAAAGGAGAAAACCTTCGAGGCAAGATGGATTCCATCTGAAAATATGACTTCTTAATAATGTGGAGTCGCCACTAAATTCTTTAAGCATGGAGTCGCCAGGTGAATGATCTACAATCTAAATGTGTTTGGTCTTTGTTCACCATCAAATATTAGATCTGATCATTGTTGTTCTCCCAGGGAAACATATTTCGTTACTCCGTTCCCCGACAACGGTGCCATAAGATGTTGGTCCTAAAGTATGCACCTGACTGCTAAAGGGCAAAGTTAGGCCACATCAAGTTTAGAATAGTTGTTCTTTTTAATTTTGTTGTTCAGTTAGAGGGTTGGTTTACCAAGACAAGAGTAAGGTTGGGCTGGCACAATGATATGAATGAGGGTCCTCCTTGGATAGTGGCACACTAATGACAGACAAGTGAAATAATAGAGGTAAAAACAGAGGGAAACAACAAACCATTGAATGAATAATCTATTGCAAGAAGTTTAATACTTAAAATATCATTTCAAGACACTAAACATGTTTCAAAAACACAATTACTCCCATAGGTTGCAATAGAAACAAATATTTATCAAAGCATAGCTGTTATCACATATGCATATTAATAAATACAAGTTACACAGTAGCTGAAGGAAAAGAAATGTACTTCGCACAAATCAAAACTATATTCAAGATAAAAAAGCACATGCAAATTTGGACACAAATGCATTGTCATCAATAGTATCTTTGCCAGGTAGAGAGATTTAGTCCATGCGCAAAATGGGTCCAACTAGTTGTTGTATTGATTTCTTTCCCTAAAAAATCAACCCTCAAAACATATAGAAACTGCATATTTATCATAACTGCAGAGGCCCTTGACCAGTGTGGAACTAAGGCTTAGCTCTACACCTCGACTGTAAAACAACTTATTAACTTAACTAAAACACACTACTGGAGTATGTTAATGAATACTCCAAACTTGACTTAACATAAATGAGTGGTTCTTATCACACATAGAATACCACTTATTATGCCTTAAACTAAAGGAGTCTAGCAATTAAATAACTGAAAACTGCTACTGGCAATGACATAATATTGATGCACGCATTGGAGCAAATTGAGATCTGACAGAAATGACCAAGAGTGACAAAAATAAGTTATGTATCGATCATGGCATGCACTCGCGTTGTTGGAGGCCACTGGAGACAACCGGAAGTGTGGCCATGTCTTTCCCCCACTTGTAGTTTTGAGGATAGAAGCAAGTCGTGTTGCGCTTTTCTAGAGTCTGGATGTGTAGTTTCCCCATTCCTAGTTTGGCGCCCCTTTTAAACCTTTCAAATATGAAATAAATGTGGGTGAGATACTTCAGAAATTTGAAATTCAGAAGTTTCGAAGCACAAATGATGCATATCCTCCCGAAGTGACAATTTTACGAAGTGACATGGTGGCCTGATGTCATATGATGTCATGGTTGCTGATGCATCAGATAAGGAGAGTGACATGTGTCACATAAGTCGAGTGACATGCATCACTAAAAATGAGTAGATGATGGGACCCAAATGACCATAAATGAGTGGCACATGTCTGGGCCAAATGGAAGCCACGTGTCTTGATTGATGAGTGCCACCTATATTCGACATTTCGGAGCTCCAAAGAACTAGGTTTTCTCTTCATCTAAATCTCCTAGAATGCTCATCTCACGAAATCACTAATCCATTCTTATATTATACCTATTAACCCTAGATTAATACTTTAATCATTAAAAGATTTCAGGAGTTCAGAACTTCAGGAGACCTGTAGTGTTGCATTTGAAAACCTCCCGGAGTAGTGCGAGCCCAGAGTGACATGGAAGTGAGGGCACACTTCGGCACTATGGAACTCCGAAACTTCGGGAGTTTTGGATTTTGAAGCATGAAAATCTCCTGGAGTGACTTTCTCCTGAAGTCATTAACATATATTTATTGTTAATTACACCGTGATTACTTTAACCATCAATTTTAATGACTTTGGTACTGCAGAATTTCGACCCTTCGGCTATTTAGGCCTATGCTGAGTTGAAAAACACTTGGAGTAGTATGGGCCCAGAGTGTTGTAGAAATGAGGGCCCAATCCGACACTTTGGGGCTCCGGAACTTCGACACTTCGCTTGCTCTGGACCAAAACCCCCTGGATGAACGAATTCCCAGAGTGACATGGTAGTGAGGGCCCACTTCGGCACTTCAGGGCTCCATAACTTTAGATATATGTGCTTGTCGTTAAACCTCACGCGATGTTGAAAACCATGAATGGACAAAAACCATCGATCTGATTGGCCTGTTGGATCTCCATCGTTACAATTTTAACCTTTCTGTTCCCAACATCTGAGCACGAAATTGACTGCTTTTGAATGTTGCATTTTTTTTTCTCATGGTTGTTCCCTGTGCATACAACATACTTGATCGACCTATTGTAATCTTAATTAATGGAAAATAAGATGACAAGTAATTTGACCCAAATCACGATATGCAATTACCTCTCAAGAAAACAAAAAGATGGCGCAAAGTATCAATTAAAGAGAAAAATTAAAATGTGGAGAATAACTTAGCAAGAACAAACCAAAGAATTAGGCTTTAAGAAGATGTTATAGGTGAATCAAAGGGGTAGGGACACGATGTATACATAAGTTCCAACACAACACATGAATGCTCTACCAGTAGGTGATTACTTTAAGTACATGCCTAAATTTACTGGAGAGGAATATATCACTACAAAGGAACATCTTGTTGCATTTTACAGTTATGTAGATAATTTGAATATTGAAAATGAAGATCTTTGGATGAGAGTCTTTGTGCAAAGTATATATGGAGAATATTAGAAGTGGTTTAGAAGTTTAGCTCCTAGATCAATAGCTAGATTTGAGGCTCTGGATGATGCCTTTTTAAGTCATTGGGGTGATAAAAAAGACTTATTATATTACATTAAAAAAATTGGGGTTCTTAAAAGGAAAGAGGGTGAATCGGTGTAAGATTTTTCAAAAAGTTTTAACAAGATGTACAACAAAATTCCTATTGACATTAAACCCACTAAAATGTTGAGAGAAAGAAGGTCTACAACATTGGCCCATATGCAAGATATTGCACTAGAGGTTGAATCAAATATACTGGCAGCAAATAAGTTGAGGGGAAAATATGACATAAAGAGAAGAAAACAAAAAACAAAAGCCTCATCTTCATATGCTTCAGGGATTAATCCCCAAGATGATCAATTTACCAAGTTGGTTAAGTCATTATCTACAGAGATGGAAAGATTAAAACATGAAGGGATTCAAAAAAATACAAATTCTCAAGATTTTGGAAACATAAATAATTTCAGAAGGCCGAATAATACACCTCAAATTTTGTAGAGAGATCAGAGAAATAGAGAGGATCAAAAAGTTCAAACTCCTCTACAGAATAATTTGGTTGATGATGAAGAAGGAAATAATGAGGAAGCAGACCAAGAAATTCATTGTTTAGGGAATACAACTGCTTCTCCTCATTTAACCCAGACTGCTTATGAAGAGTCTTTAGTGTGCAATCAATTGGATGAGTTAATTAAAGGAGAAAAAGTCAATGAAGCTCAAAACAAGTATAATTTGAGATCAAAACAAAAGGAGGGAAAACCAAGTACATCTACTCAACCTAAAACGTTAGATACCGCTTCCAAGGCAGTGGCTACACCAAATAAAGAAACATGAGAACAAAACAATCAACCTATTATAAAGAGTCTTGTTCAAGAGATAAAGGAAATTCAAAAACACCACTCCTATTTTAATTTTGAGAATGAAATCCAAAAAATCAATATTCCTGTCCCACTTGTAGAATTGATGAAAAATAAATATTTTAAGAAATCTATCTCAAAAATGTTGCATCTTGAATCTTATTCTCCTTCAACAGACTTAGTTAACTTGTAGCATGAGAAACCTGCAGTTATATTAGGACCACTCATAGAAGACATAGATGACTCCCCTCCCCCATTTTACGCTTATTTGAATGTGCATGACAAAATCTTTCACAATTGTCTTATGGAATCAAGTGCATCCCACAACTTGATGCCTATGGTTGTCATGGATGAATTGGTTCTGGAAATTACTAAATCATATCATGATTTGTATTCTTTTGACTCAAGAAAAGTAAAATGTCTTGGAGTTATTAAAGATCTAGTTGTCACTTTTTTTCAACTACCTATGAAATAATAATCATGGACATTGTAGTTGCAGATGTTCCCCCCAAATTTGGGGTGTTGTTGTCTAGATCATGGATCAAGAGGTTATGAGAGACTTTACAAATGCATCTTCTTATGCTACCATACCAGTCTTTGGGGGTGAGCACGAAATGATGTATAGAGAAGCTCAGTTATCTTATATCATAAGTGATGAGAGCAACCCAACAAACCATCCCATTTATGTTGTCTAGTATTCTTCATCTTACTGAGTTTCCTTGGTCACCATTAGAAATAAAAAATCATTCAACAACAATATGTGAAACAACTGGACAGGGTGTTCAAACATGGAAGATGTTTTTTGATGGTGCATATTCCAAGGATAGTGTTGGTGCTGGAGTAGTGTTCATTTATCCCTCTGAGGATGTCACAAACTTGTCCTTCAAACTTGAATTTTAAAAAACAAACAATATTGCAGAATATGAAACATTAGTTTTGGGGCTTAGAGCTGTAAAGGACATGAAAATTGAAGGATTGTTAGTTTTTGGAGATGCAGAGCTGATTGTGCATCAAGTTAGAAACATATATCAAACAAAGAATCCTAGACTAAAAGCTTATAGGAATGAGGTTTGGGACCTCATTGATAATTTTTTCTCAGCCTTCAACATTTCTTTCTTTCCCAGAGAGGAAAATGCACTAGTTGATTCCTTAGTTGTTTCTGCCAGTAATTTTAAAATCCCACTACCTCCAAAGCCCAAGTATAATGTTGAGGTGAAATACAAACTTGTTATACTTGATAATGTCAAGAATTGGAAGGTTTTTGAAGATTATCAAGAAATAAAGAGGTTTTTGGAAACAATAGATGAATTTTTTGCTCTTCATATTGACTAAGATTCAAATGATGATAAAAATATGCATGCTGATAAATTTTTGAACAAGATTGCAGACCACAAAATTGTTCAGTTTCCTAGAAATCACATTCCTAAAGGACTGGTTCCTTTGGAAATGTTATTTGATAAAAATGATGTTTCTTTGAAGGTGATTGGTTCTAAGGAAAATGAAGATCTGATATAATGTAATCTAGGCACTAAAGAGGAACCCAAATATGTTAAATTGTCTAGTAACTTGTCAAAAAATCAAAGGGTTGAATATATCATACTCTTGAAAGAATTTTATGATGTTTTTTCATGGAAGTATGAATACCTGGAAAATTATGATACTAGAATCATTGAACATAGAATACCTTTGAAAGAATACACCAAACCTTTGAGACAGAAACTTAGGCAGATTAACCCCATGTTATTTCCCATTATGGAAAAAGAGGTTTAAAAACTGCTTGATGCCTAGATAATTATACCTATGAGGTATTCTGATTAGATAGATAATTTTGTCCCTGTAAGAAAGAAGAATGGTGAGATCAGGATTTGTGTGGACTTCAGGAACTTAAATAGGTGTTCCAAAAAAGACAACTACCCCTTACCAAAAATGGAACATATCTTGCAAAGTGTGACATGCTCAGTAAGGATTTCAATGATTGATGGGTTTTCAGGCTACAATAATATTTACCACTCCTTGGGGTACACTCATGTATCCCAAAATTCCATTCGGTATCATGAATGCAGGGGAAACTTTCCAACGTGCAGCACCTAAGGCCATAATGTATGTTCTCATTCTAACTTTCCAGAAAGAAAAATTTGTTCCATCAAACAGAGGAGACTTATTGGTTGAAGTCCCTTCATGATTTGTCATTTTTAAGCTTACAGATCTACCTTTAAATAAAAGGAACCCGCTCTAATACCAAATGTTGAAATTACTAAGACAACTGAGACAGGGGGGGGGGGGTGCAAGGTGTGAATCAGTTGTTACTGGGCTTAAACAATCTTATGCCTATTAAAATATTATTAATCTTCTCCAAGTGATCATCAAGATGATGCAAGACATGAACAACATCAATTATAAACATCAATCACACATATGATATACACAAAGATAGATATTCATGAGGAAACCCATAAAGGGAGAAACCCTCTTCTTCTTGGAATGATAGACAATATTTTATGTTATGTACATCATCTATATTTGAGCACCAACTCAAAATCTCTTCTTTAACAAGATGCAACTTGTAGAGAGCACCAACCCTCAAGTTTCTCTAGCACCCACTAGAAAGAATCATATTTTCTCCTTATGATATCCAGCACCAACTGGATGAGAGAACCTACTTCCACTTATACAAGCCCCAACTTGCAAACAGAAAACTCCTCATTTTTCCTAGTACCACCCTGTCACCCTATTTTCTAGCCACAACTACATGGAAGATACAACTCCCAGTATTCAAGCACCAACTTGAATAACAGAGGACCACAGTCCTCCCTCACACCACCCTACCACCCTGTTTATATATCTTTTCTTGAATAATACCTTGCAACAATACAAATATGTCAATTCTTACCATTTCTTCTCTTTTCTGCAATTCTGCTCTGCTTCTGTCTGTTCATGCTTGGCTCCACTTGTTCTCTCTTTTATTTTCTGTAGTACTGCTCTGCTTTGGTCTGTTCATACTTAGTTTCGCTTGTTATCTCTTTCCATATTCTCTTTCTCTATTCTTCTCATGCTCTTAGGTTCTTGTACATTCTACTCTTTTCGCCATTTCTTCTCCATCCCGCTTCTATTCTTCATCTCTGAATTTGTTCTCACTCTGTTCATACTGTGATTTTCATTGCATATGGTTCAACTCATTTTATAGAGAAAAATAGCCAACACCACTCTGTCACATGCATTTTTTATTTTACACATGATCACCTAATCCATTACACTCCAAATATCAAAAACACCCAAGAACAATGATTCAGTTAGTATAACTCAATCATAACTGGTCAAGCAATCACGAAGTGAAATTGTAATCCTTCGATTAAATTGTCGATTTAATCGACACCGTTAGATTATACACGTAGAGGCTTTCTGATCCACAGGTCCTCGCGAACTTTACACATGCAAAGAAGCACTGGGCATAATGTTCCTATCCACATAACCACTGACTATGACCACACGCCAACCAAAAAATTGCTATACGACTTCGCACTTCGTAATTTCTGTTGCGAGTCACCTCGATTCTCCCAACTCCTGATCTTCGAGGTAGATCTTATAAATGCTAGCTTCTTCCCTTATTATTCGTTGATGTGACCTTGGATGTGACTTGGGGCCAAGCACTACGGGACTTCTCATTTCATGAACTCGCAAGTTAGCTCTCCTCCTTTCTCTGATGTCTGAACTCTTGAAATCTGAAATTCATCATGCCATATAAACGATGCACAACCCTTAGTGATCCGACGACCCATGACATTCATCGATCCAATGGTCCAGATCTCTCCTTCGCGAATTGGGACTTCCCGTATCTCTCCTTCACGAATCGGGACTTCACATCTTCATGTTTCAGGCCCCTTCCCGCTCTATTCATTCTCAGTCAATTGACATCAACGACAACATAGACAGCACACCAAATAAATAACTCACCAACAGATCCCGGAGGACGATAAGGCTCCACATATGCATTGTTGAGAGCACTTGATTAGTATTGGATAGATAACACAAAAAACATTTTATATAATTAAAATATCAAAAACATTATATAAACAAAAATTTCCTTCTTACCTATTTCCCCCCACTGGGATCCATCAAGAAGCGATAGATCTGGATCCCCACATAAATTCATCCTGGCATATGCATAGTCTTCCGCCATGAGTAGTTGATTCCTCGGACATTGGAAGAAAACATCGTCATACTTGACGATGGGAACAACACCATGTTGAGCCATTAGATCCACCCACCTCTTCATCTATGGATCATGTGGAGAGGTTATAGCCCACTCCACCTGCAGACGTAGGACAAAAACTCTCTCCAGAAAGAAGGACACCAAAATGGACCCGTATCCTAATTTTTTCAACCGACCATTTCGGCACTTTGTGAGTTGTTTTTTCATGCTTTTCAGGACACCCTCACACCAGTTGAAGACTTTGGGTTCCATGCACTCTATTGCATACTGAAAATGGATTTTCAAAGCCATATGGGGAGCTGCACTCCCTTCCATGTGGGTAATACTGTAAAGGATGGTCTACAACGGTAAATCTCGAACATGTCTGATGGCTACCTTTCCACTATGTTTCTCAATACCTAGCACACAATGGTGGTGAACACAGTAATCCATAGGTTCACCCTCACCCCTACTACCTGTGAGTGATACCCATGTACCATGATGAGACAAACCTGTCACAAAATAGATATCCTCTATATCTATTGTGAGTGTATGAACACCCACACGAAAAGCATGTTCGTTCACATCCCACATGTGAACCAAATACTCTAGTAGCCTCAACTGGGCTCTCATGCCCTGAATCCTGAAAAACTTAAGTAACCCACATTGCCTTAGAGCCATAATTGTCCCCAGGTCATTCTCAGAAAAATAATCCTCTTCCTCGTGCTCTTTCTCATGCCACTCGAGCATCTTGACCAAGGAAATCTTGCCAAGGAACATTAAAAGAAGATTAGAAACATAAAAATTTCATTCCTTGGGGTTTTGCTAGTTATGTTTTTCTTTTAAAGTTTTTGGTTGTGGTCATCGTAGGGCTATGCTTTCACATAGAATGGAATCATTGCACCCTTCCTATGGGGTCTCCAGCGACAATGCAATATCCTCGCAGTTCACAATATAGTGGACCTGCAATGATCTCAACGCGCAGGTAGCCCCAAAAAAACGACCCAACATCCAAATTTGACCAATGAAAAAAAAATTGAAACCATGAAAAGATGAAGAAGAATAAGATTACCTATTTGACGGAGACGGTTCGAAAAATTATCCACCACACGCTCCAGAATCGACAGTTAAAATTTGGGGAGAAAAAGGGTTTTGGAGCACTATTTTGGTAAATTTGCAAATGAAATGGTAAAATGGTGTTTTTGGCGTATTTTATTGTTTTTTACCACTTTTTATTTGCAAAATTATGTTATTTTTATAATTTATCCATGCCCTAAAGACTTAACAACTTGGAAAAGTGTTGACTTTTGTAGATTAAAAGGTCTAGGGATGAGACGTTGGAACAAGGGTCCATCCTTTTTTATTTGTTTTTGCATATTTTTCTTATGTACAGATCCTTTTACAATTTTTCAAGAAAAAATCTGAGCACAGTCTTAATTCTTTCTCATTCTTGTGAAACCATGAGAATGTAATCGAGTAGTCTTTTTTCATTTTTTTGAACTCGCATTGGCAATATGAAAAACAAAACCTATGGAGTATCCTTTAAGCTCTTTTCAAGCTCCCTAAACATGAAAATATAGCCGAGCAACCTTGTTCTTTTCACGCTCGTAAAAGTATTTGAAGAAAACGTATGATGAGCTGTAGGTTATCACTTTTTCGGTCTCTTCAGACTAACTTACGAAAAAGGACCTGATGGAGTTCTCTTTAAGTATTTTCCAGACTCCCTAAAAATGAAAAATCCCTGAGTTTTCTCTCTTTGGACTCTTTAAACAAACATCGAAATACCCATATGGGATCGAACCACTCATTATTAGGGTTCGTTAAACATACTCTGAGGGACTCGTCTGAAGGATGATCTTACATTTACAAGCATATGTTATCCTCCTCAAGATTGCGTAAAAATAAAGAGGTACTCACCAGAAATGGTGGGGGGAAATTGGGAAAGAAATGTATCTTTGTATTTGTGTTAGTGGTAGTAATAGTCACTCTTGAACATGACACCCCCCTTCATCATTGTATCCGGGTTGGGAAATCCATTTGTCTCTCGTTTGACCATCCACAAGTTCATATATCGGGTCCTCCTTGAGTCAATGCTACCAACACAACTGTCATGTCATCCATATGTTAAAGAGATGTCCAACCTAAACAAGCCTTCTATCAATTCGAACATCTGCAGTTATAAATTTTCTACCATGTCGGCCTTCCCTGAGTCAGTTCCAAATCACTTCATACTCTGATCTACTTCAAATCTGTTATATATTTCATGTCATTGATAGGGGATACATCAAGGCCCTCTTGTGACGAGTCTTTTCCTTTTGACTTCAACTCATTATCTGGGAACAAGATTTATAAATCATTTAGTACCTTAGAGCATGCATGCCTCAATGGTAGGTTTCTTCTCTTTCAACAGTGGGTTCACATCATTGACCCCTGATTGGAATATTCCATCGAGTGTTCGACTTCAACTCATTTATTCACATTCGTTGGATTGTACTAGAGTAACTTGGGAGTCATTGACATCAATGGTGATTTCCCTTTCACTTGTTAACGATTTTCATTAATGACCGGTAATCAAGTGGTTTCTACCATGTTCAACTTTAACATATGTCATCACATGGCTAGATTCGTACTTAGAGACAATGGAAATGAAGACCCTGGATTTCATCATCTTGGTCCAGGTTGTGACGGAGTATTCATAAGTTTGTACTGACACATAGATCCATTGTGTATGTCTCGTGGCTATGTTCGAATTTGAATTCTTTTAGAGCATAGATCCACAATGTATTCCTAGTGGCTATGATGAATCATGATGACATGGATCCATAGTGTATGTTTAGTGTCCATGACTCACTTGACACTTATTATTAGAGTCACTTGTAGTCTGAGCATGGAAATGCCTACCTCAGAAGATGGTATATTATTATGAACATGCTTGATTGTTTGCAGGTTCTCGATTGATGCACTCCTTGTTTTCGACACACACATTCTACAAAGTATTTTAGTTGTCATAAGTTCCAGCTTCCTACTTTGGGGGGCATTATGTTACACATTATTTTGGTCACCTTAGTGATCAACTGAAAACATGTGCTCATGTTCCCTGAAAATATTAAAAGAGACTTTCTCCATGAGAAAAGTGGTTTTATTTCCTCTTTCAAAAACTATAACAAGGAAGATCGTCACACCCTGTTGTATGCATGGGGTGCGACGATGCATGATCGTCACACTCTACACTAAAACTGGACTGTGACGTCGTTGCATGTTGCTTTTACATAGGTTGCAACAATGCTTAAGCAAAGGAAAAGTCAAAATTCATGAATGCTCTAGAAGGGAATCTTCTAGAAGATGATGTGGCCTCCAATCGGTTTGGATCTTACTCGCTTCTCTAATTTAGTGGGATCATCCCAATATCCTCATCCATATCTCTTTCACACTATATAAAGAGGGATATCTCATGGAAAAGGCTAAGGTTGAATAGGCTAAGACTTTCATATGTATGAAGGGTTCTACTACAGATTATGCTTGAGAGATTTGCTTTAGTTCTTTAAGTCAAATTGTGGATCTTCTTCATCAAAGGAATTGGAGAAAAAGTGTGTGTGTTGGAGAAAAGAGCCATTGAAAGGGGACCTTGCAACATCAAGGCATGGGTTGTATTCTCCACTTTTCATTTAATATAATGCGACAATACTTTCTTCCCTATAAAGGTGTCTTAACTTTTATTGTTTAACTCCTTGATCTTATACATAGAATTCGTTGGAATATATATATCTTTGTTTTCCCTCTTTGTTAGTTTGTGCTTCTTAGACAGACTCACCATTCTGCAAACTCAAATAAGGATCTACAAGGACGACACTAGCGAGGATCAAGCATCGTTTAAAAGGTATGTCACTTGTACCTCTCTAAACTAGTTTATATGACAATGAAGTTTAAGGTGAAGTGTGTATTTTGTCTTGTTTTGTTCTAGTTTCCTATGGAAGTTAGGGAGATTTTTTTGTGTCTGCACTTACCAATTAGTCCAATAACAATCATAGAGACAAGAGCACACTTCATGTCTGAGCAAGTTATCACTAGATTTGGCTTCCCAAGGATTTTGATGAGTGACCAAGGCACTCACTTCATCAACAACACTATTTAGGCTATGACTGAGGAGTTTGAAGTTTATCATCAAAAGAGTACACCATATCATCTTCAAGCAAATGGAATAGTGGAAGCCTTTAAAAAAATCCTTGAAAATGCATTGACGAAGATCTGCAACATTAATAGGGATGATTGGGACTTGAAGATACCAATAGTACCATGGGCGTACAGGACCACATGAAAAAAATTGATAGGACAGACACTGTTCAGATTGTTGTATGGACAAGAAGCAGTGGTGCCATTAGAATTTTTGGTACCTAGTCTCCGCGTAGCAGCAATTACAAGCATGAAAGAATGAGGAGCAGTACAGGAAAGGCTAAATCAACTGATGATCATGGAGGAAGACAGGATTCTAGCAGGGTTTCACCAAGAACTACAGAAAGAAAGGAACAAACCTTAGCATGACAGACATATCAAGAGAAAATATTTCAAGGAAAGAGACTTAGTCTTGGTATATGACAGTAAATCCCTTCAGCACCTAGGAAAACTAATAATTCATTGGTTAGTACCATATGAAGTAAATATTGTCACATATGGGGGAGTTGTACAGCTGAAGGATTTAGGAGGAACAGAACTCATAGGGATGACCAATGGGAGTCGACTGAAGTTGTATAGGGATAGTTGACCTCCTGGCACTTGAAAAAAAAAATAGAGGGGTTATCGAGCCGGACATCAAAAGATAACAACAAAGGTGTAGTGCACCGAAAAAAGTGAATGAGCACATGCACTCGGAAATGCTAGCACGATGGAGAAAGGACCAATGGTCACTAAACAGAGGAAAGCAGGGGGGCTGGCGGGTACGACAAATAACCACCAATGGATGATGTCTATCAAACTTAATGACAAAAATGATTGACGAGATGCCGCATTAATCATGCCAACTGGAGACAGTAAGGGACTTCAATGGAAAGTGTGCGGGAAGCTCCAGTGCAATTAAAACACAATTTGGGTAAAGTCTCCAAGAAGTTTCACCTAATTTCTATATAAGGGAAGGACGCCAGGATTTAAATGGTTATTGTGAAATTGAGAAAATCATAGACCGATAGAGTATACAGAGAAGACAGAAAAGTCTGCAGAGGTTACAGAGGCCACTAAGTTCGAAAGACAACATCCTTAACACCATGGCACCACCCAAACTGGGAGAGTCGAGAGAGACTTGCAGACGAACTCGAAGCAATGTCAGACCACCACCTCAGCCACAGGGAAGCGAACAACAACCACCTCAGCCTCCAGAAGTCATCAACATGAACGAAATCCCATCACCTGATATGACACCAAGAAGCCCCACCCCAATAGTGGAGGAAAACCAGCAGAGTGCACCCATGGGAATGGACATTGATGTTCCAGAAGGGGGACAGGGCCAATAGGTTGAGCACGTAGGAAATCATTTGCACCCCAAAAACCCTAAAGAAGCCCTGCGAGTCAATAGGACGATCCCAAACTAGGTAGAAACGGTCACACCAGAAAGGTCACAGACAACCATGCCAGAACAGCCATAGGAGGGCACAATGGAAGATGTCACTGGCCGAGCAAATGAGTATGCAAAAGAGAGATTAATGGAGGGTAGAACCTCGAGTCATCCACCACAGTGGAAGGGAAAACAGCCAGTACCAAGAACACCGCGCAAGAAGGCCTCCATAGCCATAGTATTGTCATGCAATCCAGAAGGGGTACATATCATAGACAACATGTTAGGCCATGTGGAGAAATTGCAGTACTCATACCATGATGTGACTGACATGGACAAGTTCCTAGAGTTTTCCAAGAAAGTTTACCTGGAAAATGTGGGTGTAGGACCCTTTGGTGAGCCAATTAACCAACCAATCTAGTGGGAATCTGGACTATCCAAAACCGATATTCTAGGCCTGTTGGACATCCCACACTTTGGGAGGGTCCAAGATGCAAACAACCACGTCAAGCAATTGATGGCAATCACCCACAGATTATACCTATGGCTGGAACAGATCGTCTCAATAGACGTAGAGCTCATTGCATACATCACAGGGTTTCCATCATGGGGGGAGACACCCGCGCAGTTCCTTGATGACAAGACAAAGGAGAAGGCACTCGTCGAGGAAATGAAGAATAAGTATGGTACAGAAAGGGGATCGCGCGGAATCATAATCAAGCGTATTAGTGATGCAGTGACAAGGATGGCCACAAAAATCATGGCATGCAAGTTACTCAGGAAATTTCTCAAGGAGGAAGTCCCTTCTGGGGTTATCACACCTACGGAACAGTGTGCGGAGGGCACCACACTCAGTTGGGCCCCGTATTTGTTGAATCTGTTCCTCGAAGACTGCAAGGACGCGCAGGACCCAGGGACAGAATTTCACTATTCATGGCTACTCATCCTGATCACCTTGGTCGGATGGAAGGATCCTAAGTATTCATTCTTTTCCACGATATCCATTCCTTTCCATGCAACATGATACCTATCATTGGGGACCACTCAATACCTCAAGAACAAAAGGGTGAATGCAGGCATGTTCGAAGGATATTACAATGACTTGCAGGAAAGCATCACCAACACTTGGCGGATTACACCAAAGGTGGTTGCATAGTATCAGGGCATATCCAACTTCAAATAAACCAGGCATACAATGTGGATCCAAGCACAGAAGGATCCCAACAACCAATGGCTACAAATGTGGTACTGCGTCTCAAAAGAGGACGTAGAAATGGCCACCAAGGATTGGAATGATGACTGGAGGATTCTAGTCCTGAATCAAGAGATGCCTGCAGATAAGGATGCAAAGGCATGAAATGAATAGACACCCATATAAGAAAAAACGATTCCCAACAAGCCAAGGACAGGTCAGAACCCGGTGCAACAAAAGAAAGGGAGGTGTGTCTAAGATAGGTACTTGAGCAGGGAAGAAGAACAACACCCGAGCGCCACAGGAAAATGAGAAACAAACCGAGATATCACAGGGAACCACATCAAGTGCTACTTAGTAGGAGCAAGGCCAGACCAAGATGTCATTCATACAAACATGGGGTGCGCACAAGAAATCTAAGGCGCACATAACTCCACCAGAATACACGATCACAAAGGACGACATGGACCTTGTGGCCCAAATGGTCTAGGATCAAATAATGGAGGATTTTGAGGATTCTTAGCACCAAAGGGAAAGATTCAAGAGGAGTTGAAAGACATGAGGAATCTCCTCCAGCAACTCAGAGAAACACAGGGGGTCGATGGAGGCATATAAATAGTCCCATCAGCATCACAAACATGAGTGAAGGCTCGATTGAGCGAGTAGGACATGATCCAAATGAAAACACAGTTGAGCTCGACATTTCACGTCACACCCAACATGTTTTGCATGGACGAAATTTTAGGTTAGACACCCTTCAAGGATTTGGCCCAAATACAGTTGGTAATGATGCGCATACCAACCAAGGCCTTGTATAAACTGCAAGTCAGCATCGCGCAAGAGGTACAATCATGTGCATGCATAAACGCAACAGAATCACAGCAGACAAAGGACAACAGGGAGGAGTTTGAAATGGTCCTTGAGCAGGTCAAGATCGAGACCAAATATGAGAAAGACTGCATGGATAGGATGGAACAAGGATTGGCGGTAGCATATGAGAAAAATCCAAAAATCGCAAAAACAGCAGAACTCATAGCAATGTAGAAGATTGATCAGATTGTGTATACAATCGATCAATAAAGGAAGGATATCAAGCACCTCCAGGAACAAATCATACCTACCACTTCGCCAGAGGTGAAGGAGCAAAGGAAGAAGGAAGAAACAATGCAGATAGAGGATATGGAGCGACAAGTCAATGCAACGGCCGACTTTTTTGAGAAAGCAACACAACTATGGACGAAGTTGGAATAGGATCAACAGGTCCAACAGTGGAACCATGAAGAAGAAAGGATAAGCACAACTATCTAGGACCTCAATCAGAGGAAAAATACAATGTTGATCACAGAGTGCGTTAAAGGGGCACAGGATATGAAGAAGTTGTAGGCATAACTCATAGTCGCACAGACATAGAAGAAGGAGCACTAAGCTCAAATGGAACCTCTCCAAGAGCGAGCAACGGAAGTCATTGCGCAAGTGGAAGATGCAAAGAAGAACATGGCACAAACTCATGCAGAGTGTGCAGAGATGATCAACGATGAGATTGCAGTGCAAATATTAGATGCACTCAAGGAGAAGACTATGTAGGCTCAAACGCAAGCAAAGGAACTCACAGATAAGTTACAGGCTCTCGCAAGAGAGATCGAAGAAGCGCACAAGGTTTAGTTGGCTCAGGAAGAGCCACATGTCAGTGTTGGGGGCCTGTTGGATGCAGACCTAGTCAAAGAGAAAGGATATTTGTGGAGGAGAAGCATGCAAGAGGAAACATACAGCTAGAATTAAAAGAAACACATGTAAGAGAAGCAGGTGAAGTGCGCATGCAAGGAATACCTAACGACATTAGGGTTAGGGTTTTTGTAATGTATTGTAATGTCTGGTGAGCCAAGGATATAAATAAGTAGTACTTGTGTGACATAAGGGAGTCAAGAGAGAGGAGAGATATAGACGAAGAAGAGATCCCCAACAGAGAGGAAGATAATTGTAATAATTGTATGATTCATTAAGTTGGTGAGCTAAGGAAGGAGTGAACGACTCAATCCCGAGGGTTAGATCGCAAGATTAGGAGCCTGGTGCCATCTAGTCAGCCTCATAGGGATCAAGATCATGTTGAGGAGAGTGAGATATAAGAATGTAAACACGTGCGGTGTGATATATTTCTGAACCATAATAAAATCTTGAGAGCCATCTCTTTGTGTACGTAGCCCATGTTGATTAAGGTTGGTTGTCATTGATGTCAACCCTTGAAGAAAGTCTGGTAGCGAATTCTGGTAGCACAAAGGTTTGGGTAATGGACCCAAGGTTGTTTCATGTATAATGGTATGAGTTTTAATATATTTGAAAGTAATACTATTCTATATGGATAGTACATGTCATGTCATTTCTGGTGGTATGTGGAACATCACATAACTCCTCACGATTTGAGAGTTGTGGCCTTATGAAGTTGGAGGACCCTCATATGTTGGCTTGAAGCCCCAAAAGGTCAAAGAGGTCAAAGAGCTTGCAAAGAAGAAATTGTTATTTAAATGATAAAGTAAAGTGACAAAGTCAAGAAGGAATATTTAAATAATAAAGTGAAGTGACAAAATCAAAGAAGATTATTTAAATGATAAAGTGAGGTGACAAAGTCAAGGAGGAATATTTAAATCATAAAATAATGGAGAACTTTCTAATTATGGAAAGTGGTTAACCCTAAAAATGAGGAAAATAGGTTAAGTGACCTATAAATGGGTTAAGTGACCTAGAAATGGGTTAAGTGATCTAGAATATGGAGAGTATAAATAAGAGGCAAGGCTTTCTCATTTCACATCACACTTGAGCATATTGAATATCTATAGGTGTCTGAGGTAACAAAAGGATATCTAAGTTGAATTTCAGAAGGAAGGTGAAAAGAAGAAGGCTCAAATTCAAGGGAGGATAAATTCTTTTGATGATGCTTTCTAAGTTACACTCCGTAGAAAATAGGGTTTGTGGCTAGTCTTGAAACTAGTCTAAAACAGGTGTTTCGGGAAAAAACGTCATAACTTCTTCATAATAGATCCAAATTCAGTAAGAAAAAATGTGTTGGTTAGAGTAAAATCTGTATTATGTTGTATAACATTTTCAGATTGATTCAACAAATATTCTGTGCGGGGCACGCTCTACAAGGTCGCTCTCTAGAATAATCGAGAATTCAACAAGGTATGCCATTTTTTCTATAACTCCTTTTCTGAGAGGTTTCAAGTAGTGACACCTGGAGGAATTGCATAAAATACACTAAAGAACACTGTGTATCAGTTTCATATATTTACTCATTACAGGTACATAGTATGATTATTTCAAGTTAGGGTTGTTGACTAATCCAAAACTAGTCATGTGAGACTAAAGAAAAGTTTGATGAAAATGCTAGTCTCTTGTTGTTAAAGTTAAGGTTTGCAGGTATGTGATCATATACACCAGGTCTATTACAGTGTTACAAATCATATTTGGATGATGAAATTGATGAGGGATTTTGGTTGAGGTACATGTTGGGTACATGGTTGAGACAAGTAGTTGATGAGTTGGCACATACATGAAGTGTATAGTTGATGATGTTGGTACATTTTGATGATTCATAGTTGATGAGTAGTTGAAACACATTGTGGCATGCATAGAATGAATGTTATAACTAGATGTTAGATTGAATTAATAAAGTTTGCGGTGCACAACCACGGATCTCTCTTAGTCTTAGGTTTCAAACACTTGAGTATTGCAGCCACCCATAGAGCTATCTCGGGTGAGATTGTGCAGTACACTCTATGTGTTGTGTTGCCTTCTGGTTTACCAGAGGGGTCGATAGTTTTAAAGGGATTGTTTTGGGAAGATTGTTGAATCTGAACCAGGGTTAATCTATGAGGGCCAATTAGAATCAGAATACCCCATAAGGAAACCTCAAGACCAATAGAAGATTATATAGAAAACCAACACTCTTAACAAAGGACCACCTCCAACTCCTCTTTGAAATTCATAGAGATTTGACTGAAATTGCCTTCAGACAGGAAATAATGTTAGCCAGAATTGAATACCTATGAAGCCAAATTTTTGGAGTTCAACAGAGTGTCATTATTCCTCCTTGGACCTCCTCCATCCAACACCCAGATGATAGTGATGCCCCTCAGGTTTGAATTTTTTTGTCTTTCTTCTTATATAGTACAGTTCAACATCTTTTTCTCTTTTCAAGTATGTACAAACTTAATATTGGCAAGACATATGCTTTAGGCATAGCCATTTTTTTTGCTTGGACTCTGATGCCTAAGTTGGTCTCCTTTATTGGTGGCATAGGCATCAACTCAACTATTTTGTACATTTTAGTTATCATTTAATAGAAGGAGATTTTTCTAGCTAAAAACAAACATCATAAAAGTCTGACATAAAGTGACAACTCTTACCAATATTTATGTTCATCCAATTTAGACATTGTTCTTAAGGCTTTATATAAACTGGTTGTTCCATTTGATAATTTGTTGCAATATTTTCATCATGATTACATTGAATGAAATCCTCATGTTCATATTTGAACTCATTATGATCATTGTTCTCAAATTGAGCACATGAGAGGTTGAAATTCCCTTATAATGGAGAATGTAGAGGATAGTATTCTTCTTGAATTGAAACTTTAGTGCTCTCATTTTCAGTTTCAAGAAAAATATTTGAAAAAAAATCACATCTTTCATCAAAAAATTTCTTCTATATACATTCCTCTTTTGTCTTGAAAAAATATTGGCAAGTTTAATATATTAGCACTGGTTTCAAGAACATTTATTTCAATAACTTGGGCTTGATGCGTTAATTCTTTCCAACCACACTTTCCCTCTTGCTTCAATAGAAATTTTAGATTCACAGGAAAAGCATTTTCATAACAATTGAAAATGATGACATCGTTTGGAAACATTTCTTGAGGAATCTCATAAATAAATTCCATGAATTTGAAAGTGAAATATTTGAATGTCTCTTGCTCGTTCATATGTGTTTCAACCAACTTCAAGAAAAGAGAATATGGATTTTTTCTTGGAATATATTTATCCACGAATTAATTTTCTAATACATCCCAACAAATGATGGTTTCAGGAAGCAATGAATAAAACCATTCACTAGCATATTCATTTAGATTTAAGATGAAAAGACGACATGCAACATCATTTTCAGCCACATTAAAATTTTCACTAGCACTGTCAAACTTAATCAAATGTTTCTTTGCATCCTCTGAAGTATTCCCGAAGAATATGGGAAACTTGTCCATGGAAATATCTGGAAAGGGTTGAACTTCTCCTTGCAAATTGAGTGGACTTCTATGCAATTGTTTCTTTATTTGGATACCTTCTCTCTTTATTGTACATTGAACAACTCTTGTTGGGCTTGGTGGAGAAGGAAAAATATCTTGATAGCATGAAATAAATTCCTTGGAGGAGTCTTCATATTGATCTTACTTAAATTCTGGGATCCTTAATAGTGAATTCACATGGGCATCTTTCTTGATTTTCAATGATGGAGTCACTAGGGAGATCATCCTCCCAAATCTTGAATGATTCTTTGGCTCTATGGAAATTTTCACAACTGATTTGTGACTGCAACTTCAACAATATGTCTTCAAGGCCATGTAATGATTTTTGAACAAGGTTTTCAAAAACCCAATTCATCTTGAATCTATCTCTTGATATTTTTTCAAAATTTCAACCAAACTATGTCTAGTCTTCCAATAATATCTTATTCTAGAAGCATCATATTTCTTGAAAACAATTCATTCCCCAGTGGAGTCGCAAAAAATGTTGATGTTTGAATCAATTAAGATTGAAACAACAACCTCAGAAGGATATGAATCCCCCTGCATTTTTATGGAGTTGGTACTTCTCTTTGGTTGAAATATATATCTTGAATATCTTGGATTAATGAGAATGCTAGATACAAAACCCTAGATCTTTATTACTTTGATTTATACATGGAATGGTTCTTAATAGTCAGGTATGATCTTTAAATGCAAAAAGTAAATTCTTTACAATGAAATATTTAAGAAAGGCTTCAATATAAAAATATTTGTGTGATCAATATCATATATACAACCCTCTAAATCACATACAAGTAGTGGATGCATTCATATCTCTTCACAATAAATAGGAGGAAATAATATTGATTATTTCAAAGAAATTTAAACAAGTTTTACATTCATAATTGGAAATAATTTGATGGGAATACTTCAAAAATCCTATCCTCATAGATCCAAATATCTGAGAAATCATTAAAGTAAAACCCCGAAGTAGTTTTCTGTGGAATTTTATTCAAAAAATATATTCATCAATACACAAAATATTTGTAAACCAATTGACAAGTGACTCATAAATAAAGCTTGTTAAAGAAGGGCTAAATTCCCATGAATCCAATAAACAATCATGGATTACATATGATAGTAAAAAATAAGGTTGTAAATACTTCATGATTATATTAGAAAATCCTTGGAAGATTACAAGAAGAACACTCAAGAACTTAGCCTTCTGTTAATTTCAGAAATACAAACAAAAAGCCTTGAGAAATTAGTGTAGAAGAAGAAGAATGGAGAAGATCGAAATATTTTTTTGTTGATACGAATATTGGATACATTTTGATGGTTGGACCTTTCTATTTTGATATCTTGCTTTGATAATACAACCTTCTCTAACCCTTTGATGAAGTCGTTTCTTGCTTTTTAAAACCAACTCTTCTAACTTCTTGAGTAGTTAGAGCTTTCTCTTTCTTGGAATAAGAAATTTAATTAATACTCAGTAAAGTATCATTAATGAATTTGTATCATTAGCATTCATATATTGTAATGGGCCTTTTCATATTTAATAAAAATAAAAATAAAAATAAAAACTTTTATTTTGCAAAAATTTTAATTTACTGTCTTTTAAAAAAGAGGATTGTATTTTGATTTTCTGGGTGTCATATTCAATTTCTCGGCCATGGAAACCAATTTATATGTAATCCTCATCATCCTATATTTCCAACAAGTCCCCCTAGACGATATTTCAAGATATGAGCTCGTGAAGTCGAGGTGTAAAGCAGATTTCTCAGCAAAGCATAAAAATATTGTTGACTGCTCTTTCAATTTCTAAGAAAATTATGGCCAATTTCAGCCCTTGAAACTTGTTCCATCATTTTCCTTGTTGAGTTACCTTTCCAACAAGGTTTGGTTTGCACAAATTTGACTCCCATATCTCAATATATGGCCTTTAGAACATCAAGACTCATCAATCGTTGTTTAAATTTCATGGGGCAATCTAGGCCCTTGATCTTAATTTGTCTTCCTCCTTTCAAATTTCGACTTTTTCTTCAAAATGTATATTCCACATGCATGGGATTTTTTGAGAGTAAGATGTTTATGTTAAAAAATTTATCATGTTTTTCATGTGAAGCATGCAAATACTGTAGAAACTAAGATATTTGACCCCTTAGAAAATTAGTTAAACAATTAAATATTTTAATTTCCTAGTCATCCTCCAGCAGGTACCCAATCATCATCTAGTCAGTGATGAGTCAATGATGAGTCAAAAGTCCACATCATCACCACGTGTATTTTTTTGTAGGTTACCATGATCTTCCAAATGTCACCATACGGTTGGTTACCATTTTTCATGGTTTCATCTCCTGCCATGTGTCATGCTCCCACTAGTTCATAGAGATGTCATGTGTAATTGTTCCATTCCACTTGTCATAAATTAAGAATTCAATGGTTAAGGAAGGGAATGTGGAAAGAGAAAGGATTTAGGTGAGAGTAGAGTGGGAGGGGGGATGTGGGTGGTGGAGGGAAAAGGTGAGGTAGGGTGACACAGGGGGGAGTGAGGGGAGAGGAAAGTGGAGTGGAGTGAGGGTTGGGTAATTTCAAAAATAAGACTAAGTCAACTGAAGAATATGGACGAGGAGATGGAAGGGAGATATAAGGAAGGTAAGGGAATCACGAGGTGGTGAGACCCTGCAGTGGTAAGTAAGTAAGGGAGAAATCCCAAAAATTTCTAATATGGGACTAAAAGGGTTCCAAGAAAATAAGAGTTTAACTCCAAGAATATGAGATTCAAGATAATATGTATGTCGTTCAAAGAGAAGAAAATATGATAAATTCTAAGATGATATGTGTTCCAATATAGTTAGTGATGGTTCAAAACATCCAAGAATTGGACGTAGTTCCAAGAAAAATTGACTTTGTTCCACATGGAAGAAGTGTTTTTTGCCGATTAGGCTAAAACTTGGATATCTTGAGCATACAAACTCGGATTTTAAATCCAAAAAATGCGTAACGAATGTGAGATTATGGGCTATGCAACGAAATTATAATAGTTCAAAAAAAATCTTCTTATTATGTCCATTTTTTTATTATTCTTGTTGGCCCTTAACCAAGTCTTGAGGATCCTTGGTCAGGTTTAACCTATTTTTGGGACTTCGACAAGCTGTTGAAGGCGGAGCGCAAGACGAAGTGGAGATTGCGAGATCTCGGCCCCTTTTAGGGCACTTTTTGGGATTCAGGATTATGTAACGGGTATGGGAATGTCGGCCCATGGGTTTACCCATGCTTATGCCTATTTTGTAATGTATAAATAAGTAGCTAGGCGATGTAAGAAGAGGCCAGTGTGCTAAGTGTTGAAGTTCGATCTATGTGATCGAAAGTGATAAGTGTTGAGTGGAGATTGATTTTGTGCATACTGTATGAGGCTTGCAGAGCTCAGTGCAAGCAAATGTAAGAGATTGAGAAGAGGCTTAGTGTTGTAACCTAGCCCGGGGAAGGAGGATCTAGCGAGGTGCGCAAATATCATGTCCTCTGCTGGGTAGGGTTTTTATGGATATGTGCATGTAACTGATGGAAGAAGCTAATAAAGAATATGAAGAGTTGGTGGACATAGCCCCAGGGTGGGGTTGAACCACGTACATGTTGTGTTGCTCTGCTTTGTGTGATTTATTGATGTGTTTATATGTTAACTTGCTTAGTTATTTGATATAGATGAATGGTAGATAGATATGTTAATGTTATGTGCTTAATAGTATGGATGAATACTAGATATGGCCTATGTGGATGTGCTTAGTGCTTGAATATAGTAGATCTGATTAAATAATGCAATGCTTTGTAATTAGGGTTTAACTGCGTTGTAAAATAAGACTGGATATTGTTGAACTATAACTGTTAAGTGCCCTATTAAGGTGTTACAGTCACAGATCTGTATCCCAGCTAAGGTTGCAGACACTGGAGTCCTGCAACCACCCCTGCCTCTAACTCGGGTGAGACTTCATATGCTTCGCAGGTGTTTCCGAAAGGGTCGGTAGTTATCATTTTGTTGGTGCATTGTTGTACCGTTGAACCCTGGGTCTGCACCTGCTCCAACAAATGGTTTTGTTGTCGGGACTGAAACTATGATTGCTGGGAACTAAGGAAAAAGAATCTTTGTGCAAAGATCTAACCTGAAATTGTGAAATCTTTGTGCGTAGATCTGTGGCTCCAGTGTGCAATATTCTACTTGGCCTATGAATCTCTGTGCCAAGAAGAAGGGTCGGATCTGAAGAAAAGAGATAAGATATGAAAGCTTTGTGCTCTGAGAAAGGTAAAAGTGAGATTTTTTTCTTAAAGAGGTGAGATATGCAAGCTATGTTCTCTGATAAAGGTAAGAATAGTGAAAATGTTTAGATCTGGAATCTTTGTGCTCTGTTGAAGATAAGATTAGCGGAAATTTTTGTTTCTAAAGTATGGATCTAAGTATGTTTGATAATATTTGTCCTAGCTTGAAAAATAGGGTACTGATAGATGAAAGAAGATTTGATATGAGCAGATCTGATAAGAATAATGAAAGATATGTTATACCTATGCATAGAGAGAATGTTTGGACTAACAAATGGATGCAGGATCCTAGAAATAATTTTTTGCAGGTTAGCTGCTATGATCCTAGTGGGCAGTACAGGAAAGGTTGGGGATCATTTAAAAGAAAACGAGGATTAACCCTTTGTTACAGTTGCAGAAGATCGAGACATTTGGTTAAGGAATGCCCTGGTAGAAGATCTAGTTGTCTTTGTTGTAGAGCTATGGACCACGAAGTATTGGATTTCCCTAGCATGATTGCTAAGGTTGAAAGAATGAATATGAACCAAGAAAAACCTAAGGCAGATCCAGAAACTGAGATTATGGAAGAACCCCAGAAAGAATCAGAGAAAGTATTGCTACAGATGAAAGAAACCCTGAATGATCATCGACATATCATCTTATCATAGATATTCAAATAAAAAGAGTGCATTGAATCAAGAATAGGAGACTTCGACATTGACTGTGTTCTGGATGAGGAAACATAGGTGAATATCATAACAGAAAGAACTTGTGAACTTTTAGGGGATCCTACTATGATTCCTTCATTGGGAGGAATAGGATTATTCAGAGGAAAACGAAAAACCCTATGTGGAAATCTCACCCAGATATCTATGAATGCCAATGGAACTTCGACAAAGGAAGATTTTGAGGTTGTTAAATTTATTAACAATAGCGCCCCATTTTCTATGTTACTAGGAAAACCTTGGATTGAAAGAGATCAGTCCAGAAGGAAGGAAGAAGAAGTCTTAGAGCAGAAGAAGCAAGAGTTGAAATATTTCATGACTAGGAGGATCGCACAGCTAATTGAAGAAAAACAAAACAGACTGAAGCTACTTAGAACCAGAAACTTGGATGTCAAAGTTGCAAGAACACAAGAAGATTTGCAGAAGATTAAAGTACCTATCCCAGATAGAGAAGAAGTATTACCCTTGAATCTTAGGAAATAATCTCAACAATGCGAAGTTACTATGCCAAAAGAAGACAAGAATCGAAATTGAAAGAGGAATAACGAGATGAATCTCACCGGAAAGAAGGCTCGAAAGCTCAGCAAGAAGAGAGCAAAGATCGAAAAGTTACAGAAGGGTTCAGAGGGAACTTCACAAAGGGAAAATTTTAAAAATGAGAACTTCGTCGGGATATCAGAACAACGTCACATGGCACTTCGCCATGGTGAAGCAATATAGCCATTGGGAATAGTATAACCATTAGACCGACATCCCGAATGGGTAGAAAGGCATTTATGGTCAGAAATATCGCCACTAGACCATTGGGACCGCGTCGTAATGTACAGAACTGAGTTAATGGAGGCTTCTCGCCCGTTGGAGAGGTTTGTTGCTTCATTATCTATTTATTCCATCGAATCTTGCATCGAGAAAAATTTCTCTAACTATGAATCTGAGCCTGCAGATTAGTTGATTCTGCACAGTGATCATCACGCTATCACCATATGTCTCGTTGAATTGACTAGTTACTCTTCAAACTTGAGAGATTCAACCACGAGCGTGTATATCCGAAGAACTTAGCGTAGTTGAAGATTCTGTGAAGGAGGTACTCATTGACCTCATGACTGAAAGAGTAATGTCTGAAAGAGTAATGTATGTGGGTGTACAAGCATCGTCGACGAGAGGAGTGCAAGCCTCTCCATCGACTGCTCGCGGATCTGGGCCATCCCGACCAACAACAGAGAAGAGAACCAAGCACAGAGATGCCCTAGAAAATGAAAATCTAATCCCGACCATATTGCCCAATTACATCATGCCCTTGGATGGCGCGGTGAGTCGAGATAGTGTGACAAGAGATTTTGAGTACACCATGGTTACTGCGTACCTCCCGAAGGGGATATGCACAGTAAGAGCATAGCAGGACAAGATCACAGCGTTGAAGTTCACTGAATTCAACCTCGAAGATCACAAGAACCATAGCATGCTTTCCCCATACAAATACTTGACCAAGACGAAAGGGAAGAATTTGAAGATAATCCCCCAGCCGTGGACGATGAACCTCGCGCAGTCCACCCTGCTGAATGTAATCAAAATCCCACACTTCGGAAGCCACCAGGAAGTTAATGCATGTGTCAAGATATTACTTTCATGTTACCATGGAGGCTACTTATGGATTGACCGTTGTATCACAGTCTATTTGACGTTGATCCATAGGATCATAGGATTGAGTATGCAAGGACCTGATCCACAGGACTTCTAACCAGGAAAATCCATAGATCGCACACTAGCACAAAATATCAAGGATACATACGACGATGTTGAGAAGGGGATGCAAGGCTACAAGGTAGCTTCCATCCACAATGGCGCAGTGTGCCTATCATGTCAAATAATTGTAGGAAAGCTAGTATGAAATAACAAACCCACAAAGGTCACAGGTTTTGTCGTTGACCTTGCAGGGAAGTGTGTGGAAGGTCTACAAATGAACTGGGTGAAGTACTTAGTTAATAAGCTTGAACTAGACTGTCGCGAAGCATAGGATTAGGGATATGAATTCCATTTTAGCTGGCTCTTGATCTTCATCGAGTTTGTTTCTTGGGAAATGTCGGAAGGTGAGACCTTCCCGGACATCGAGCCATTCGAGCCACTTGCTGTGAAGTTCACCACACTCTGGTACTCGGGCGATATGAGAAAACAGTGGCATTCGAATGTTATTTTTCACACATATTACCTCCAGCTGAAGAGAGCCATCGAAGATGAATCTCACATGACTCCAAACACCCTACAAAGACTCTGACCCCTGATGAAGTTTCGCCCAGATCAGCACTTCATCTACATTACAGCGTGAGAAGACGAGCATAAGGAGGATCTTCAGTCGTACTACAAGCTCACGGAAGAGGACCTTGAGGAGATCACTAAGGACTTTTCGGTAGACCTCCTTATTCCCGCAGACCCTGCAGAGATGTCTGACCCTGATAGTCCAGAGACCATGCACAAAGAACATGATACACCCGAACACAACAGAAAGAAGAAGACCGAAGAGGTCCAATACTTAAGCAGCGCCTCAGGAAAGACTACTTCAGTATCACCTGACCGAGGGGGTGATGACAAAGTAGAAGAGATAAATGGAAAAGAAGTTGAACAGAAACAAGGCGAAGTAACACCACCTAGAGATGAGACCGATCCCCTGAAGAAGAGGAAGGTTTCTCCCTCGAAACCTTCTTCCCGAAAGAAATCCAGAGCCACCATGACCAAGATGCAGACTGTACTCACTACCAATGATTTTGACTTCATCATAGCAGCCCTAAACGATGCCTTGTAGGAAATTGTGGAGAAACAAGAAGCCAAGAAAGAGGAAATGTACGACAGAATTGAGGTTGAACTCTGAGGGGCACAGCAGACCCTTCAGTCCAGTTGCGCAGTGTCCACTGTGCCCCTGCCATCAGGATAACTAGAGTTGGGAGATGAGCCATCCAAATCTGTCGACTAGCAGATGCAACCAAAGCTCACCTTCATCGAGCATAAGAAGAAACAAAACAAGCCACCCAGGCCTTAAAGAAAGTGCAAGGAATACTCATAGAACAACGTTGACTTGCAGAGAAGGAGAAGTTTTCTCTCCAGATGAAGTTTGAAAAGGAGAAAGCAAAGATTCAGCAAGAAAAGGAACAGTTACTCGTAGAGCAACTCGAAGTGAAATAAGCAGTCAACAGAGCACTTCGCTCTGTGACAAGATTAGAACCATAAGCAGAATACTGAGTCACACATCAAGTAGAGTAGATTTTAGAAGCTATCCAACAACTACAGCAACGAATAGCAGACTTAGATCTTCGCATAGTGTCCGACACTCCGCAGGATGTAAGGGATCAAAGAGAAGCAACTTCCCTAAGCGCAGTTGAAAGAATCAAGGGCCTCGCCATGGAATATAAGAAAATGAGTAATCGTAGTACCCAGATGTATCAGCAACTCACTGAGAATCTAGAACTAAAGACACTAGAGTCACAGCTCCAAGAGGCGAAGTATCAAGCAGAAATAATACAGGTGCAGTTGAAGCCCCTGTCAGCTGCCAAAAGAATGAAGTGATCCCAAGAGCAGTGCATTGCCCAGTAGCAGGTCCACACCATTCAGAGAAAATTCATGGAAGTGACTCAGAGACTCCAACCTATACAGGATGATGCTTACCAGTTGTTCACAGAGATCGAAGGCCAAGGAGAAAAACTAGAGCAAGTCGTCACTGTAGCAGAACAGTGCCTAGAGGGACCTGCCAATGAAGATGTTGTCCAAGAGTTCATTGAATAGGAGGTCATGGCATAGAAACAAGTCAAAGAAGCTCGAGCCAAGCTCAAGGCTCTTGAAACTAAGCTACCCATATCATAGTGACTCAGGACAAGTCACATGTGAGTGTTGGGGGCATGTTGGCCCTTGACCAAGTCTTGAGGATCCTTGGTCAAGTTTGACCTATTTTTGGGACTTCGACGGGTTGTCGAAGGAAGAGCGCAAGATGAAGCGGAGATCATGGGATCTCAGCCCCTTTTAGGGCCCTTTTTGGGATTCAGGATTATGTAACAAGTATGGGAATGTCGGCCCATGGGTTTACCCATGCTTAGGTCTATTTTGTAATGTATTAATAAATAGCTAGGTGATGTAAGAAGAGGCTAGTGTGCTAAGTGTTGAAGTTCGATCTATGTGATCGAAAGTGCTAAGTGTTGAGTGGAGATTTCTTTTGTGCATATTGTATGAGGCTTGCAGAGCTCAGTGCAAGCGAGTGTAAGAGTTTGAGAAGAGGCTTAGATTTGTAACCTAGCCCGGGGAAGGAGGATCTAGCGAGGTGAGAAGATATCATGTCCTCTATGGGGTAGGGTTTTTGTGGCTATGTGCATGTAACTGATTGAAGAATCTAATAAATAAGACGAAGAGTTGGTGGACGTAGCCCCAGGGTGGGGGTGAATCATGTACATGATGTGTTGCTCTACTTTGTGCGATGTATTTATGTGTTTATATGTTAACTTGCTTAGTGCTTTGATATAGATGAATGGTAGATAGATATGCTAATGCTATGTGCTTAATAGTATGGATGAATACTAGATCTATCCTATGTGGATGTGCTTAGTGCTTGAATATAGCAGATCTGGTTAAATACTG
This sequence comes from Picea engelmannii, assembly GCA_009831015.1. NCBI lineage: Eukaryota > Viridiplantae > Streptophyta > Pinopsida > Pinales > Pinaceae > Picea > Picea engelmannii. The sequence goes on along the minus strand of ML781139.1, from coordinate 756,535 downwards.
CAATGATCTATACTTAGGGTTTAACTGCATTGTAAACTAAGACTGGATATTGATGAACTATAACTATTGAGTTCCCTATTAAGGTGTTACAGTCACAAATCTGTGTCCCAGCTAAGGTTGCAGACACTGGAGTTTTGCAACCACCCCTACCTCTACCTCGAGTGAGACTTCATCTACTTCCCAGGTGTTGTTGAAAGGGTCGATAGTTAGGGTTTTGTTGGTGTGTTTTTGTAGCGTTGAACCCTGGGTCTGCCCCTGTGCCAACAATTCCAAGAGAAAGAAAATATAGGTGACCAATTTATGATCAACGGGCCTCTGGAATAAATTATCTACATAATACAACATAGAGAAACTAATGCACTTCCCATAAGAGCTATATTGTGACAGTGTCGAGAGCATAAGGCAAAGACACCTAACGTCATGTCTCTGAAATGAAGCTATCTGCAATTGACCACCACGAACCTAGAACTTCAAATTCTAATGAACATGTGGAGTGGTGTATCTCTGCACATATGTCAGTTGGGTCTCTCATGCAACACCTGGCAGTAGCACAAGGAAACAGGGAAAATAATCCCCCTCCTAACAACCCAATGATGAAATAAACATCCTCCTCCATGGGATGATGCCATAGATCATGACCAACCTTGAACCCCTGTCTCGCATGATCCCAGTGACAGATCAACTATTGTAACAACAAAGAGTCCCCCCTAAGGTATGTATCCTCCTTATAAAAATTCAGGAGGTCAATCTCCATCAAAAGGTCCTATGTCAGCTATGAAAGAGGGAAAGGGAACAACTCCCTCTCCCTCTCCCTGGCCTCCCAGTCACACACAACTATGTGGGTCTTGACCTACTGCCACTCCTCATCCTCTCATCGTCATCATCTTTGATTCACATAAAATTATTGTTAGGCACACATATATAGATAAAATAAATTGAAATTATAAAACAAATAGATATATTTAAAAATATATAAAATTATTTTTTTTTGCAAAAAGAAACTTAAAAATCAACTAGTGAATCACAAAGAACACATATGCCCCGACATTTGTGCACTATATTAGAACAAAAACACCACCCAAGGGTGTGTCCCATAGGATGCTCTGTGTTGTGTCAATTAATTGTCGTAATAAAAACCCCTTTCACTTGTCAACTAGGTTCGTAAAATGATGAGTTGTAAACACGGTATGTGAAGGTAAAGGATTGGAGTTCAAACTACACTTACTACTCTATCTTCTCAAGAGACAAGAAAACCGCACATCAAACCAATTATTCATCAAAATACCATCAAGCAAACCTTGTGAATAGCTTAACTTGTTCCACAAAAAATAAATTTCAAGTATGATCATAAAATAATTAACTTTAAATGTCATGCATATATCTATGATCTATGCATGATCGTGTTCTCTGATCTATTCTCATATTGATTCTCAATATCTATATGTCAAAGTTTCACACACCAAAATATTCAAGTGTTAATAGAGAACCTAAAAGAAAAGACTAGTAACTAGTTCTTTCATCAAATCTCCTTCTAGGATCTAAGATGCAAAATTTCCATTTGGTAGACTAAGTGTTCATGCTTTGTATATGAGGTTATATTTTACAAAAGGAATCCCAATTACTATCAAGAACTAATGAAACATGGTACTAATTATGATCATAAGTTTTAATCCAACTATTCTCTTTAATAATTCAGTTGTAAGGATATTGAATCCCCATTCAAATACTATTGATCTTATATTGAATTTATTATTCTATAGATAAAGATCATGAACAAAGAATCTAGCAATTGACCCACAATAAATATGCTCAATGAAATGAACATGTGGCGGTACTGCACTTCCTTTAGATAAACAACTTGCTTACATAGATGTGTGACTTAGCTGTCATGCATTGTTTTAGTATTAACTGTGTAATTGAAATAATGAGAACTTCTAAAAGACAATTATCAATGCTTCAAGATCAATTCTCACAAAAGGCTCGGGACATTTCCAAACTTGGATTTATTTCTATCAGTGATTAAATTGACCTTTCACAAGACTGTGCGATCATAATTGTAAACAAAATTGTAAATCTTGCATCAACTAGAAAGCTAAACTATGATATCAAACCATTCAAATACAAATGTGTATCCCTGAGAATATGCAAATGTCACTATTGGTTATCTTCAAATATCACACAACTACAAACTATGTCACCCATCAATGGAAACTCCTAAACTATTCTTAGGTGGGAAATCCTACAGTCGACTATGTAAATCATATTTTAATGCTACAGGAACTAAATTAAATAAGGTAACAACCAAACTAGGAAAATGAAGGATTGTTATACATCTCAAGTGATATTTCACTTTTTCATTTAGATATCTTGTCTTCCTGCAAATATAACTCTATCAAAGTTTTGTTTATAATGCTCAACGCATTTGTTTGAACTCAACAAGGAGTTACAAGAATTACTTGTCTTTTCATATTTGACCTTACAACAAGGTTCTAAATACACTCATTCACATTTAGATGTTCATGCATTTAATAGTAGTAGGTCAGCCCTTGACGAGTTGGACGAATTGTAGTAAACCAGAATTCCTTATATTGCATTCACCAAAATAAACCCAACATTATGAAGTATATAATTAACTCATATATGCAATACTTATCCATTGAGGAATGAAGCAAGATTGATATGTGAATAATGAAACAAACCCCTGGATACAATTTTAGTATTTATAATGCAATCTAAGTTAAAATAATCTCTCACCCAGAACAAGACCTAGTGTTTGAAGATTACCAAGCATTCAATCAAATGAAAATTATCAAGCTTGAATATGACCATGCAAACTACTATTTTAATTTTAAAATTGATCCCTATATTACAAAAAGAAACTAATTCAATGAACTAAACTAAAATGAAAATACAACTTAGCTCTCCATCCTTAGAATTGGTGAGGCCTTGCCAATCTGGTAGCAAGTTGTAGGAACTCACAAAATGATGAACAAATAGATATCATGGAGCACAACTGTGCTTTATTAAAAGATAGTGTCAAAAGATTGCAACAATTGCATCACATTTGCATGTACATGAGTCTAATAATGTCGAACAACAAATAGCACCCGTCTATTTCTTCGATTACAGAGTTACATAAACATTGTTCAACTCCGATTTACAGAACTGATACATTTATATAGAAAATCCCTAAGCTAAAAGATAAAATCGGCCTCCTCTATTCTCGTTGAACAAAATGGCAAAAATAGTTACATGAACCATCAAATTGAACTGGTTTTGATCCTTTCTAACCATCCATACAAGTTTGGAAATGATCAAATCATGTTTTGATATTGTTGTTATTCGTATGTCATTGGATGCATACGAATAACATCCTAAATTTCATGAATCTCAGTTCTACAATCATCCTGGGCATTGGAATGTATGATCGGTTTTTTATTGGAGATCCATGTTGATGGGGAAAGGTCTGGGCGTGAAACAATAGGTCATAATCCATGCTAGCACTTAGTCCTCCAAAACCCATATCACCATTTTTTATTTGGGAGGGAACGCATGTGAAAACCTTCAAACTTGGTTACCAGAATAGTTGTGGAAGTACAGGAACATAACTAAAATCCTTCATTAGCAAACATAGCTTAAAAATGCATACTAATTTATCAAAAACTTAGGAAACATATCAAAATAAGCAACTATTTTACCTCTAAATGCTTGTTGAAAAGTTGAGAGATTAGAAGTATGAGTTTGATGAAATTATGGCTAGGTTTTAGCTTTAGAAGTAGGATAATAATGGAAAAAGAGGTGGTTTAATATGACCATTTGGGAGGCCAACACTCCACACCATCTCAGTTCTTTTAACTACGTTGGTTCGGTGCTTTTAATAGCATTTATTCATTTCATTAACAAATATGCACTGCAATGCTAAAATTTATGGAGCGCAAATTCATGGTGAACTTTGTTAAACCAAAAGCATTGGTACGCCATGTCTACCAAATCACTGACATGCTATCTATATGTGCTTTTTTTTACCAACGCACCGCTAAAGAGGCCTTATAGAAGACGAACCACACTGCTTATTTTTCAAAACATGTTATGATGTGTACGTTTAATATTTGCGCACTGGTGCACCACGATTATTGATGTATCTCAATAGATTACAGTGATACGCCTACTAAGTCACGCTACTCTAATTGGTTATTACAAATTTTCTCCAATGTCGTTGTATTTACAACAACGGTGTGTTTGTTAGACTAATGGGAACTGTTAATTTAAACGTCATTATCACAGATGAAGCAGTGCAATGTGTTACTATTAATGCATCGGTACCACCATGATAGTGGAGCAAAGACATTTTTTTACGCAGTGTGTTGTAAAGGATAGAGCCCCTGGAATGAGGCATCCAATGAGACACCTTGCTATGCCAAGTCAGGAAATGTATGTCTTGGTGCATTTCTATATATAGTACTAGTGCATTGAGTTAAAATGGTTGCATCAATACGTTAAATTTTATAAATAATTAAGTTAGCGGTGTCATTAGGAGTGAAGTGTATTAGTGCGGGTAGAAGCCAATTGTGCATTGATTGTGGGGCATTCTGGAGGATGCACTGCTTTGTTTCTATAATTTATCATGGTGATATTGCTTGAACGACATTGGTTCCTACATATATATGATATGCATCGGGGGTGGTTCTCACTGTAAATTCAACACTATTGCACTGCATTGGGGCGAGCCGAAGCGTTCAGGAACACCGTATGAAATTTGAAAAAAAATGTCAAATTTCAAGCTAAATTCAAATTTGGATTGGATCAAAATGCAAATAGGAAGGTAATAAACAATTTACCTGGACTCTTATGTCCCGAAGAGGTATGGTTTCACCATTGAGAAGAAACTAAAATTTGTGGTGATTACCAAAAATTGGAAATATGTGGAATCTACCAATGGAGATATACATGTTGGTGTAGAGCACAAGAAATAGGGAGTCTTAGGAAAGATCATGAGCATCGGTGCTTCCTTGAGAGTTTGGAAGCACGAGATGCATTGTAACAATGGAAATCGTTTTGGTAATTATTTTTTTATTTACCTACGGTGGTGCGCCTGATGACAATGAAGTGCATCAGCGTGTAATGTTTAACGACACAAATGTGATTTATTCAGTGTGTGTATTTTTTATTATAAAGTATGGCGAGGCTTTTGAGCATTGATGCACCAGTGCTTTATGTTTCATGTATGCCTCGGTGTGGTTGGATAAATTGGTTGCACCACTACATTAAATTTTATATATTGTTTAGCTAGCGATGTTGTTAATGAAGTGAAATGTATCGGTGCAGGTCGAATCCAATTGTGCGCTAGTTGCGGGGTGTTCTGAAGGACGCTCCACTTTGTTTTTAAAATTTATTGTGGTTATATTGCTTTAATGGCATAACTGAATGCATTTATATGAGGCACGTTGGTGGTGGCTCTCATTATGAATTTAACATAGTACACACCACTTCGGGACGAGTCGAAGCATTCGGGTGCGTCGCATGAAATTGGAAAACAAAATGGAAAAATGGCAAATTTCAAGCTAAATTCAAGTTTTGATTGGATGAAAATGAAAATAAGAATGTAATAAATAATTTACCTTGCCTCTTATGTCCTGAGGAGGCATGGTTTCACTGTTGAGAGGAAATGAAAATTCGTGGTAATTTTCAAAATTTGGAAATCTGTAGAATCTACCAATGGAGCTATCCAAGTCGATGTAGAGCACCGGAAACAGGATGACGTCTTAGGAAGGAAGGTGAGAATAAATGCTTGTTTGAGAGTTTGAAATCATGGGATGCACTATAACAATGAAAATAGGTTTGGTATTTTTCTTTATTTACCCTACCACAATGCACTTGATGACAGTTAGGTGCATCGGTGCGTAATGTTCAACAACACCGGTGCAATTTATTCGATGTGTGTATTTTTTATTATTGAGTATGGAGGTGCTTTTGAAAATTGATGCATCGGTGTGTTATTTTTAATGTAAGAACCGGTGTGTATATACCTTAAAAAAAACTGACAAAAAACCTTCGACTACCCGCCTTCACTAACAACCTCTGCTATGAACAGTGGTGGTGCGTTTGAACATTTAAGCATCAATGCAGTATGTTTTAGGTGTGCACCGATGTGTATGTACCATAAAGGTGCATCAAAAAAAAACCTCTACAAAAACCTTTGATCTTCTGCCTCCGCTAACAACCTCCACTATAAACAGCTAAGGGAAGAATTTTTCAAGGAGGTTCTGTAAAAACCTCCGCAAGAAGGTGTTCTCCTTGTAGTGAAAGATAAATAAAGTAAATCCAAATGTGATATATGTTTGACTCACTAAAAATGAAATTCTCTCTCTCTCTCTCTCTCTCTCTCTCTCTCTCTCTCTCTCTCTCTCTAATGTTGCTGAAGGTTTTCCTTTATATGATTTCAAGCTTTGGGTTTTGTTGAGGTAACTGTCTTGGGTAGTTATTCCATATTGTTGATCTCTTGTAACAACTTCTTGAGTCATTCACTAATGTACTCCTTTATCGATGGGATGGTTATTTCTTGCTTAATTCTAAGCGTGAAAATATCCTCTCTATTTATATTCCACGTGGATTTGGTCAAGTGCTAACAAGTGGTCCTCATTTTCATTTACAAATGTGACAAGCCAATGCTTAAGTTCTTCTTCAGGAAACTCTATGAGGCTGTCAAATTTGTCGGCCCATGAAGTCTTCATAGTAGCTAAGTCCTTTTCTAATTGTTCCCTTGTTATGATTTTGGAATTGCTTAAAATATGTGGGCCCTGTAGTTCTCTTATAATATCTAATGCTTTATAAAATCATATCCTTTTTTTTCATTGATTTTCTCACAATCAACAATTGTATATTTTAACACTTTTACCCTTGCTTCCCATCTCGCCCTTATTTTTTTTATTCTTTTGCTTGAGGGAAATTGTTGTTGATCTCTGTGATGATCACTCAAGCTAGTGACCCGTGCAATGAAAGTTTTTACCTCATTATTATAGAATCCTTCATCATGCTCTAAATATTTTTTCAAATATTCAGTAAATATTTTAATCCTTTGAGATAAAATTTGTACGATGGTGCCGACCTCCCACACTTGTGAAATAATATCGAGTCTTTTTTATATATTCTTGGAAACATAGAGTCTTACTCCACTCAATAATTGGGAAACGTGTATTACTCGGATTGAGGTTCCTAGTGTACTTGGTGGAATCCATTATGATGGAAGTATGACTAATGGTTGTGCAAACAATGGCTTTGGACTTAGAGCTTCCTCAAGCTCATTTATTCTCTTTTTTAATTTAATATTTTCTTATTCTTGCTTTGAAATTAAATGGGCAAGAGCGTCACCTAAATAAAAATTTAATTTAAGGAGTCCAGAGGGTCTGATGCCTAAGACATCGACTTCTGAGCTCTTCTTCTGGATTACCTTGTTTTTCTTACACTGACCTTTTCTATTTGCAAATTCTTTTCTTCCTTGTTGTATTGAGAGTTGTGCATTTTAAGGGCTTCTCCTCAAACAACATAGGTTCTTATGTGGCCAGGTCCTATGTAATCTATTGACTCTCACCGATTCGTCGAGCTACACATTTAGGTATATCGACACTATCAATCTCCATATCAGTGATGTTCCTTTTCTCTCCTAAATTGCAAAGGATTGGAAGTATGGCTGACAAATTGAAGTTGCCTCCATCTTCATGTGTACATCCAATATTCCATGTTTCTTGTTTAAAGAAGGTAATTGGTGAAAATATCCCAGTCCAAACTATTTTACTAGAGATTAATGAAGAATGGAAAATAATACTAGAACCATAAACAACCCTGAAACCAGGATTAAACGATTTCAAAATCTAGCAATTGTTGGGTACCTCGTCAAATGGAAGAACCTACCAGTGGAAAAGGCAACATGGGAAGATGATTTATTCATGCATAAACACCTACAGTTAGTCAAGTTTTGAGGACAACACTTGTTTGAAGGGGAGGGGCATGTTAAGTCCTATACAAAGCCCCATGTTAAGTATAAACCCCTTATTAAGTGCTAGATATTGAATTATTACAATTCTAGTGTTATATTTGTGTGTAGGATATAACCCTTCATTGTACCCTTTCACTATAATTGTACCCTTTGTCTCCTATATATACCAAGGAGACCTAGTATTAGGATTATATTATCTCATATTTTACATTGAATATATTGTAAAAGGAGATTTCTCCATCGAAGTGGATTGTTATTCATTGAATTTTTATCATTCTCAAAGCATTGGTTCCTAACAGGACTTGTAAGTCTTGACTACAATTATGGGAAAAAAAGGTATCGAACATAGTCGTTAACTTATTTTCCCATATTAACATCATGTCCTCCATATTCTAAGAGGAATTTCTCAGTATACCTCTTCTATCACTTAGCATGGTGACTATCCAACCATCAAATCATACAATTTGCAAACCCATTAGAAGGTTGGTTGCAATAAAGATTCACTATTATGGAATCAAGGCATATATAAATTTCAAAGTATTAAAGCTTCCAAGAGAATCATACTTGGTACTTTTTGGAAGACCATGGATAGACTCTATGAGGGGAACAATCTATTTCAATAAGTTAGACATGATATTTAGACAAGGCAAAAAAAAGTTAACTATTTCATTGGGATAAGAATAAATGAGTAGTGGAAGTTGAGGATGACAATATAGATAGAGACGAACCCTTAGGACATGTGTTTGACTTGGGTTGTTTGTGTGTAGCAACACAAAAATACGTTAATCTAGAGCTTGATGGCTAGGGTGTTTTTCACGTGGATGTTTCATTGGAGGATGATTTCAACAGTTTTACAAGAGTGGGCATAGGGGAACACTTAAGTTTATCTTGGATATATGAAGACTTTATTCAAGGTTAAAGTAAGAAGCACATACATAATAATGGATTTGGAAGAAGGTAAATTTCTCATGTTGTACAATAGCTAGGAAAAGGACAAGGGCCAACAACTAAAAAATGATAGAAGGATACATCCTTATCAGATGTGGAAACTCTATGATAGTGGATTAGTTGAGATAGAGAACTAGGAAGGATTTGCCATGTCTTATTCAGGTAAATACCATGTGGTGATGAGTATTTGACCACCTACCGAGGAGTGGTCAGGTTTTATAACCTAACAACCCCACATATGGTGAGTTATTATCCCAATACAATAGGGGATGCAAGGTGTCAAGGAACATAATACAACTCAAGACTATATAATAAGAGTTGGATGGATATTTCCCAACCACGTAAAATACCTATATTCCTATTGTTTTAGGATGCATTAGAAAGTTGATTGTTTCTTTCACACAGTGGTCGGATGAGAGAAGTTTTATTTGACAACCTATACAAAATCACACGAAGGAATAAGGAATAGAGTATCTTAGTTGTCAAAGTGTACAAGAGGGTGCCACTACATCATTGGGATTATAACTTCAAGAAAGGTGAAATTAAGGCTGAGTTAACTTTGATATAAAGTGGTCATTGGTATCCATAGGTAAATTAGATTGTTGTTGCAAAAATTATTTGAAGGTCCATTGGAGGGAGAAAACGTTGGAACCATGATCGAATTCTCAATGGAAGGTATTTCCATGGATAGGCATAATCATGAGAACAACCTAGAAAATAGGGCTATCGTTGGATAACTCTTTGTTTTAATCAAAATCCATCAACGAGAAGGAAAAAACATGATAGATTTGTCCACCACCAAAAAATATGCCTAGGAGAAGCCATCAAGGGAGGATACATAAGAATTATGATCAAATTATCAATTGAAGGTGCTCCCTCGTGGAATTATAATTGTTGAAATCATGTGATTGTCACCAAATATCGAGATTAGAAGAGAAATATAATATTATGAATGGATAAGGTTAGGTAACAATTGAAATCACCTAGTGAAGACCAACATACCATAAGCAATTGACATACATATTAAGACATGTTAAGAATCTGGAACAAAAGGAGTATTGGGTGTAGAAGACACTCAAATTCCATAAATCCTTGCTACAGGTTAATATAATGAAAGGCCACAAAGAGGTACAAATGTATACTAGTAAGGAAGGACATTATAATATTGACCATGCTTGAAAGAGATTGTAATGCACAATCCAGAAATAAAAGAGTTTGATTGACCCCACAAATTCTAGCAAGTAACAGTCAACCTTAATTAAAGTGATAAAAAATCACAATATGGGTAACAAAACGTTTTCCTGATGATGGACCACACTAGTTTGGTCCGAAACGTCGAAAATCAAAAAACGTATGCGATAAATCCGAAAGAACTTTCTGATCAAAAAAAAAAAGAGTAGGCATCAAGGATTATCGATAGTGAATTTAATATTGATCCACCTAGCATAAAAGGAAATATTTAATAAAGAAAACCCTTTAAAAACAGGGAAAGTGGCAACCATTTGTACACTTGTTATCAATGGAGCACTAAAAGCAAAGGTGATTTAGGTATTTTGGTATATCAACTAAGGATACATAATCAATGACAAAATTGACATATAGACCAATAAAATATAGAATAAGGCACTACATTGATCAAAATCATGGGGATTTTTAACACAAAATGATATCAATGATGAAAAATGGTATTGAGAAATAATCAAGAAGAAGAAGAAAGAGTAGGTGGGTAAACCCATATAGTATTTTCTAAGATATACTATGCAAGTTGCATTCCAAAATCCACCATCATCTTCGACACTTTCCACGAAGTATAAATGTTATATGATCCAAAAAGGTAAATAAGGTCAATTTTCCATGACACAAAGGTAATGATTTTGATTCCCGTCAATGTTGAAACCTTACACTAAATGTCCATAATACCCAAAGATATGAAAAATTGGGATGAAACAAAATTTAGGGCTCAAATAAAGGAAAATCTTTGATTTTCATTAATAGATGGGAAATTAAAAAAGACGACAAAGAGGTCTATGGGATTGATCACTTGAAGGTATACATTTTCCAAGCATTAGTGTAAATTCTTAGGAGAATCTTCAAATAGGCAGCATTGCATCCTGGGCAAAAGAATCGGTATACATGTTCTCTTAGATTCTTTATTATACTGTCCATATAAATTGGGCAATAATAACAATCAAATAAAAACTCCACAACCAACTATACTAGGTAAAACAAGACCATTGCAACCAATTTTTATGTATAAGTATGTCCTTTTGCTTATAACAACATTTATGTGATAAAACAATCGACAAAAATATGCAAAATGAGTTCTTCTCAGTCCCTTATTTGTACAAAATAATGTGGGTAAAGGAAATTTGACATAATTATCAAGTGGTTGAAGATGAGGTAATGTTTTAGTGCCAAAAAAGTGTTTATAGAACAAGTGGAAAGGTCTGAGACTCATGGCCAAATGGTCATGGAAGTTAGGGTTTGGTTTGAGAAGCAAAACTTTTATTATAATCAAGATCGGGGTTTTATTGACCACCCAACAACACTTCCAAACTTTTTTTGAAGTGAAGTTGGTACTAGAAAGGCATGTCAACAAATGTATATTACCAATCAACACTTCACCAAGATCAAGAAATTATCACCTTGTTGTCAACAATAGATAAGATTGGTGCATAATTCTCTCAAGATACCATCAAATAAAAAGTTGAAGAATTCTATATAATCCTAACTTCATCACTATGGAGATGGAGCACTATGCCCCCATGGACAAACTAACTAAGTTCTCCTTGTTGAAAGGGTTTGTTTGGTATAGATATCCCTTACACAAAGAAAGGTTTTGACCATCAATGTGGGCATGCACAAAGGTGAGGAGTATAGATTCGATAGTTTTGAATTCTAATAGAGATAGAATGAAAAGTCAATCATGAAATAATAGAATGTGATTGGGTTGGTGGAGAAGAAGCCCCAAAAAGGAAATTTGAAGTCATTTTCTTTCTGCATAAGTTTATAGAAGAGTTATAGACTAAGACGGATAAGGAAGAAGTAAAGAGGTAAGAAAAGTACAAGAAGAAATAATGAGTGAGAAAATAAAATCAACATATCAAGTCAAGCCTATTATTTGAAGAACGAGCTCAATAGGTATATAAAGAAGTCAATAGGTATATAAAGAAGTCAATAAAATAAATGCTAGGGTAGTATCATAGAGAAAGAAAAAGAAGCAAACTAAGGGAACCAACACTATCTTGAAAGAACTATTAATGCCAAAGACCAAGAAAAAAATGAAAATAGTAGGACAACCTGATAAAGGGCCAACAACCTAAGAAAAACACAATAAAATGCCAACAATAGAGGATTATTGAAAGGGGGGATAGAGGAATAATGTAGAAAATATGAAAACAAGAATCTAAGGGAAGAAAACCAAAGAAGGCTCAATTAATAAAATGTTGGAAATATTGTTGTCATTGATGTCAAATATAGGGGGAGACTACGGATGCCCAAAATAATTATTGCAAGATGGAGATTGTTGGAAATATCGTTTTTGTATTTTTTGTGCTCAGTTTGGATACCCTATATTTGAAGGCATTTTTACTCCAAATATCTAGCTCAAATGGGAGGATAGTCTATATGGTTGAAAATTTCATTTCGGGACCTTTCCAATGGTATATGGAACTCCCTCTAACTCCATAGGAATGAGGAGATATGAAATATTTTGTCAAGTCGTCCCAGACAGAAAGTACAGGTCAGCCTAGCTAGTTTTACAGGTCGACCCAACTGGTTTTACATGTCGACCCCATAAGTGAGCATAGAAAAAATATAAATACGGGATAGAGGTGCAGATTTGAAGTGTATCCAAGCAAGAAGAGAAAGTTTAAGTGCACAGAAGAGATAAAAGGTGCATAAGAGGAGTTGGAGAGTATTCTTGGGGTTTAAAGGTGTGCAAGAGGAGTTTTCTTGGAGTTTTAAGGGTGCACCAGGAAGGACTAAGATCTATGATGTCGCAAAGTGTGTTATTTTGAGGATGTGATATTGTAGTCTGGAATTATATTACGGGAATGATGTTATGAGGTTCGCTAGGGTATGAAGGCTAAATATGACTAGGGTTTGAAGCTATGTCTGGGGTATGAAGCAAGGAGAGGTGTTGGAGCATGAAACTTAAGGGTATGGTGATGTTGTGAAATGCATAAAGTATGAAGCATGAAGGTGAAGTCAGAAGTAGTCTGGGTATGAAGATATTATATTGGTGCCTATGAAGGTCTTACTAAGTTGGTTCTCAACTAAGGAGAGTGATGTCTATAGTAAGTTGGTGCCTACACAATATCTTGTTCAGTTGGTGATCAACTAAACAGATTGGTGTCTCTAGTAGGTATGTGCCTACACAATATCTTATTGAGTTGGTGCTCAGTTGAAAATATTGGTGTCTCTAGTAGGTTGGTGCCTACAATATTTGTTACAGTAGGTTGGTGCATACAGACATTTATTAAGATAAGTTTTTGTGGTTTTCTCCCACAAGGGTTTCCAAATTAAACTCTATGTACTGTGATTTGAGTTTACATGCATTTACTATTTTAAAGCATATGGATGATTGATGAATGCTAATTTAAAGTAAAACGTATCTTATATTGATTCACCCCCCCTCAATATAAGCAAAAGTTCAACAGAAACTCGACAAGAACCAAGAAGAGAAAGTATTAGAGATATTACACACCCAGCTAGTATTTATTTTCCTTAGTTTATTAGTATATGTTGAGGGTGCCCCTGGTCAAAGATACTCTCCCCTAGGTGAGAATATTCTCTCCTATATGAGGTCGACAACTCCTCTTCATTCATTACCCAGTTGTATGTTAGTTAGACTAGTGGATTCAAGTCTTGCATTGCAACCTTGGTATTATAACCAAGTGTTGCATGCTCACCTTAGCATCATCACCAGGAGGGAATGCTTGACATGCATGAGGCTTGGAGGGTGCACCACATGTGCATGTATGCATGAGATTATATCCACTCCACTTTTCTAGACTAGTTAATTGATGACTACATGGTCAGTTAGCTAGGACTAGGTTGCAGTTCACTCATGTTTATGTCAGTGTGTGCCCACTTCTCTCTGAATATCACTACTATGGCACATTAGTTCATCCATGTAGAGTATATTATGTGTATTTTTCCATTCTCTCATTTGGTTAATACAATTCTTTATTCTTCCTCTCTAATTCTTCTCTTCTTCTCTCAACTTTGTGAGTTTCGTGTTCATTGTTTCTAGCTATATTCTTTGTGTAGGTTTCAACCAAATTTTACATGGTATAAGAGCCCATAATTGCTAGGAAGAAGGTGCACAAAAAAACATTTGTAGGTTCAGAATATTGAATCAATAAAAAAGAATGGAATTTTCACCATCATTCCTTCTTACACCATACAATTACTTTGATTGGAAGTTGAATATCCCTTTTCTTCTTAGAGGAAGAGGATTATACCGAATAACCATGGAAATAGAAATTGAACCCACATCAGAAATCGAGAAATCCAAATACTTCAACCGCATGGATGAGGCCTACAGTCTCACTTTCATGTCCATCTCTCCTACATCATTGTTTCATATTGCATATTCCACTACTCAAAACGAGGTTTGGACAAATCTAGAAGGTCTCTTTAGAAAATCGGACAAGGTGCACAACCACATTCTCGAGATTGAGTTAAATTCTTTATATCCAAGCAATTTTGAGAATATCTAGGACTTATTTACGAAGTTGAAATCCTTATTGCTTCAATTAAAAGGATGAGAGATCGATAAATCAAAGAAAGAAAAACCATTGATTCTTGTTATTCTATCAAAGTTAGGTACAAAATATGTTGTCTTTGTCTTCACTTTTCATACAGTAAGGATTACACTAGGTGCAAGTTGGACAATTCCCACATCAGACGTACTCATTGAGTCCCTAACATATGAGAAAGAAAATATCATCAAAATGGGATCAATCAAGAGCTCCAAAGTGCATGCACTTTTTGTGCATGAGAGCAAAAAACACAACTTGAAATCCGAACAGAAAGGAAAGGCAAAGAAGGATCCAAATCCAAGAAAGAGAAGCGACTTCAAACCTTCCGATAAATCTTCCAGCTCTAAAGAAGCAAAGGGAAAGAAAGGGAAATCAAAGTGTGGTTATTGCAATCATGATTACCATCATGAATCCTCTTGCATGAAAAATATCATTGATCTCATGGCGCAAACACTCCAACAGAACAATCTTGGGGAATGCATTCCATATAATTCCAAAAGAATCCAAGAGAAAGAGCACCAAAAACTCGAGGTAATGTACATGCTTTAATTGCAATTAATTCTTCTCCAGATTCATGGATCATTGATTCAGAAGCATCACACCACATGGAAACCATAAAAAATGTCCTTTCATATTTAAAAACATGCATGGGTCCTCCCATTCCCATGGGAGATGAACCTCCAGTTGAAGTCTCTAAACAAGGGAGAGTGGGACTCAGAAATGGAAGTTTTGAGAATGTCCTTCATGTTCCAAAACTATCTGTAAATATCCTCTCTATGTACCAAATCACACATGTATTCACAAGGAAAAGGGTGGAATTCACACTGAATTTTGTGAAAATATTTGACATGGAAGATAACTCCAAAATTGTTGTAGGTGATGTACATCACAAATCTAGTTGTACACATTTTCTAAATTTATTGCTAAATTAGATTCCACATTGCTACTGAATCATGTCAATGATGATATTAAGCCTTGGAATGAAATATTTGGCCACCTAAATTGTAGGTACATGTAGCAACTCAACAAATAGGGGATGACAAGGAAGGTTTGTCGTACATATAATTTTAGGATGGAGTTTGTCAAGGATATGTTCGTGGCAAGCATCCACAAGAGAAATTTGAGAAAGGGAAGGCATGGAGGGCCTCCTATCCCTTGGATATTTTTCAAAATGACCTCATGGGGCCTTTACCTCATCCATCCATAAGCAAGGACAGATATGTGTTGACTTTCATTGATGATTAGTCACGGTACACGTAGGTGTACTTTCTCAGGAAAAAAATATGAAATTGTTTGAGCTTCTCAAGGATTTCAAACCACATGCAAAGAAGCAGTCTGGGAAGATGATCAAGATCATATGTATATATAATGGGGGGGAGTATGTAAAAAAGGATGTACAACATCTTTGTGATGAATCAAGTATTCATTTATAGCACACAACTCCATACACTCCACAGTCGAATGGGGTAGCTGAGAGGAAAAACCGATATCTGAAATAGATGGCAAGTTGCATGATTCATGCAAAGTACCTTCCCTCCAAAATTTTGGTTGAAGAAGTCAATTGTGCCATGTACACAAAAAAATGATCTCCCCACAAATCTATGAAATAAATGACTCCTTTTGAAGCATGGAGCAGCAAGAAACCAAAAGTGAATCACTTCCTCATTTTTGGATCAAACACATGGGCCCATGTACCTTCAGAGGATAGGAAGGATTTGGAACCTCAAATAAAGGAGTGCATTTTTGTGGGTTATCCCGAGGGTTTGAATGGATATAGATTGATAGAACCTTCAACAAAATAGTTAATCATTGAAAGGAGTGTCCAGTTTCAAGAAAGTCCCATGCATGCCTCTTGGGAACAACATGGAGAAACTTTTGTACTTCCTATTGTACCAAATATATGAGATGATGCAGCCTACCACTCAGATCAGATTTCATATCTTATTTCTGAATCATATTTGTAAGATCATGAGCATGTATGTGAATCTCGAGATCCAAGACCCAAATGGGAATAGTCCACCCTACATGCAGCAGGTGATGTTGTGGGGGATCCAACAAACCCAAGGAGGATGTGATCCCAATTTGAGGAGGCACCACATGCACTCACAACCATGGAACCAATAATGCCTGTGCATTTCTACATGGTTCTATCCTTAGATGCTCACACCTTTGCAGAGGCCAAAGAGAATCCCTTCTAGGAAGAATCTATGAAGGAGGAGTACAACTCCCTCCTTGAGAACCAAACTTGGTACTTGGTTCCTCTTCCTTCAGATAGGAAGCTTATCAGATGAAAATGGGTTTGTAGGATGAAGAAAGCAGCAAATGGGCTTGTGAGTAGGTACAAATCCATATTGGTGGAAAATGGATTTCAACAAGTCCATGAGATTGATTATGATGAGACATTTCCTTCAGTAGCAAAAATGGACTACATCTAAATGGTTATGTCCATTGCATTAGAAAGGAGGTGGGAGGTCCACCAAATGGACATGAAGAATGCCTTTCTTCACTGATATCTTGGGAAATATATCTATATGGAGCAGTCGCAGGGGTACATACATGACTTCTCTCTAGTTTTCCAACTCAAAAAGTCACTCTATAGCCTCAAGTACGAGTGAGTGTGGTATGCTAAGATGGATTATTACTTTCTCAAAATTTTGTTCATTCTAAATCAGATCCTAATGTTTATATGCACAGAACTTCTGACTCTCTATTGATTTTAGTGTTATATGTAGATGATCTATTAATCACATGTAGCTCAAACTCAATTATTTATACAATCAAGAATGCTTTGCATGACAAGTTTTCAATGCCATACATGGTTCCATTATACTTCTTCCTTAGTCTTGAAATCAACTAGGATGATTCAGGAATCAAGTTGTCTCAAGAAAAGTATGTCATAGATCTCATGGTCTGGTTCAACATGATCAATTGTAAACCAGCAGCCACACCTTTCTTATCAGGGGTCAAGCTCAAGGATGGTGGGGATACACAATTAGTGGATTGCACCAAGTATAGACAGCGAGTGGGGAGCCTCCTATACCTCACTCACTCACATCCATATATCTCATATGTAGTGGGAGAAATTTCCAAGTGCATGCAAGAGTCACATGAGCTACACTGGAAAGATTCCAAGTGCATCCTCTGGTATGTAAAGGGTAATACTAGTCGTAGGATTAATTATGAAACAAGTTGTACATTGACATCATTAGCTATACAAATTTATATTGGGCTAGCGATATTATAGATCACAAGTCCACTTCATGGTATGTGCTCAGTTTGGGATCTAGTCCCATTTATTGGTCGAATAAAAAGTAATCATTGATTTCTTTATCATCATTAGAGGTCGAGTACATAGGAGCGGTCAACATTACCATTTAGTAACTTTGTCTATATAAATTCCTCAATGAGCTTGGTATCTGGTTCCATCGTTTGATTTTCATCTGGTGTGAAAATCAGATCCCACTGAAGTTTTGTAGAGACCCAGTGCAGTTATAGAGAATGAAACACATTGAGATCCACATACATTACATGAGAGAGTTGATTCATGATGGTATCGTAAACTTGCAATGTTGTCCTTCCTCTAAACAGAATGTCGACATCTTCACGAAGACTTTCACTAAGCATAAATTCCACTTTTTGCATAAACTTCTTTGAGTGAAGGACACAATTGCCTAGTAGTTGTCTTTCTTTTTTAAGCATTGTATTTTGAGGTTGGGGAAGGTTCCCCATGAGGTTTTCCCCTTTTACCTCTTTCTCATTTTACTTAGATGCATCGTAAAATGGGTACCCAACATGGCTTCTTGTCGGGACCCATTCATTGTGTACTCCCTAGTAGTGTTTAGGGGGGGTATTGGAGATATTACACACCCACCAAGTATTTATTTTATTAAGATTATTAGTATATTTTGAGGGCACTCCTAGTCATATATATTCTCCCCTAGATGATGGCACCACCTCCTCTTCATTCAATACTCAGTTTTACATCAGTTAGACTAGTGGAGTCAAGTCTTGCATGGAAACATATGTATTATCACCAAGTGTTAGATGCTCACCTTGGGATCATCACCAAGAGGGTGCACTCACCTTGGGATCATCACCAAAAGGGTGTAATCACCTTGGTATCATCACTAGGAGGGTGGACTTGACATGCATGAAGCTTGGAGAGCACACCACATGTGCATGCATGAGATTCTCTCCACTCCACTTGTCTAGATTAGTTAAGTGATGACTACATGGTCGATTAACTAGGACTAGGTGGCAGTTCACTCTTGTTTATGTTAGTGTGTGTCCACATCTCTCTAGAGATCACTACTATGGTGCATTATTTCAGCCATGTATATTATATCATGTGTATTTTTCCATTCTCTTATTTGGTTAATATTATTCTTTATTTTTTCTCTCCAATTATTATCTTCTTCTCTCAACTTTTCAAGTTTTGTGTTCATTGTTGCTAGCTAGATTTTTTGTGCAAGTTTCAACCAAATTTCATAGAAAGAAATTCAATAATTAAGGAAAATAAAACTAAAGGACACAACTAGGTTCGACACAAGAGATACTAGAAAAGAAAAAGAAGAAAAAAATTTGATAGAGGCCTAAAAATTGATATGTGTACCAAATGTTGTTGGTCATTGTGAATAAGAAATTAATAGAAGCATGGGATCAAATTGACCAGAAATTTGTAATAAGGCCAACCAAGAAAGAATCATTGGAGATTGACACACTTAGAGAATTGGTCAAGAAATATGATCATTGTGTTTAGATGTAGATGAAAAAAATCCAACAATATAAAGAAAATGAGATGGGGAAAAGAGAGGTTGTTAAGGAAATGAACAATCCAAGATGTACCACATGAAGGAGAAAAAGAAGAAGTAATAGGAAAAGTAGAGGAGAACGACTTAGGAATATGTGGCATAGACAAAATGGAAACAAAAATTTGATGAGGCCAAAACCAAAGAAGGATAATCCAATGAGTATAAATGAATGAAATTGAACCCATTCATCTAAAATAAGGGTCAAGAGTAGGAAGAAAAGGTGTTGGTATCTCAACCATCCCCAACTCCTAAGGATTAGGGAACCCTTCCTTTTTTCCTTTTTAGTTTTATTTCACCCATATTTGTCTTTCCTATTTGGTGTGAATTAAGATTGTGAGGTGACCATGGCTATTAAACACATTGATATTATATTATTATTCTCTTTGCTTCGTATGAATGCTTGAGTGGATTTTGGGTGGGGATTAGGCAATTTACCCTCAATGATGAATCTTTGATTGAATGCTTCATGAGTTTGACATTGTGATTAAATAACTAGCCTCTTGGTTGTCCTTGTTTTCTTGATGTGTTCACATTTTCTCCCAACTTATTTATGAAAGATCATTGAGCACCTATTCAAGTTTGAATTTTTAGTGTGTTCATAACATGCCTGAAGTCTATCTACTCAACATGCAATTGTGAGAAATGCTCATAACATTTTTGTTCAAAAGCGTTAAGTGTGAATTCTTGAAACAAATAAGCATTGGATGAGATTAATTATCCCTATTAATACTAAATGCATCATGTATTCACCAATGCCTCAGTCAATATCTTTTAATGACAATGCACTCATTTAATCAATTGATGAGATCCGACAAGCAAAAAATAAATGTTAAGTTTAAAAAAAATCTAGGTGATGAAAAGAGATAGGATCTGATTTGTTTTGATCATGGATGCTTTGCTTGTCAAATGCAAGATTGTTTCTCAAAACAAAATTTCTTTCCTAACAAAGCAATCTTATGTTTACCAAGCCTCTTATATTTTCTCAAATAATTTGAAGTAATTCAAAGATGTGTGATAATGATATAGCTAAATAAACTCCTTGATGTGATTCATGATGCAATTCAGAGACGGTGATAATTGTCCAAACTAATCGAAAACTTCTATTGCATGGTTTGTTATTCATTCACTTATAATTCTTCATTTATATTGTAGGCGTGAATTTCTACAATGGAATTTATTGAATTACAAATATTTGTTGACATCCAAAAAGCTCATACCTAAATGTCATTAATCCAATAAAGCCTAGATGATTTCGTTTTAACCTAGGGGATTTTAGGAATCGTATCTTGACAATGGGAAATTTAGGAAATAACGCAATGATGTTAATATTCCCCAATGATGATGCAACATTAAATGAACACTTATCACTATTTGAATGAGAAATAAGCTTCCCAACACCAATTACACTACTTGAGAATGTGCAACAATTGATTGGGTGATGCATCTTACTTCTAAAAGAAATAATTGGATTCATTTTAATATATTTAACCATCCTAAGGTAAAACACTTTGCAAAGGGAAGTGCAACAACACACCATTACAAGCAGCGATGTGATTTTTCCTTATGAATCCAAAACACACTTGTGGGTAGTTGTAGCAATGTGTCAAGGTAGCCAACAATGTGATTTTTCCTTAGGAATCCAAAACACACATAGTGGGTAGTTGTACAAGCACGTCAATGTAGAAAATAATGACATTTACTTGGAGAATCCCAATCCAACCCTACAATAGCTAAAAATATTCCCATGAAGGTAAATTTCATCAGTTGGGAAGTTGCAACAATGTATCAAGGAAATAAGGGGTACACTTTTCCTAGAGAATCCTTGCTATACCTTGTAACAACTAAAAAAAATCAAAGAATCCAAATCACATAAATTAGATAGTCGTAACAATGTGTTAAGGAAGTGAGGGTTGTTTCTTGCATTGAGGGGGTGATTTTTTGCATGTTGTTTCTAAATTTATCTTCCCTAGTCAAAACCACACTAGTTAAAGAGATGCTTCGCATGCCCAACACATGCATTTTCTCTTCTTGTCTTCCTGAGCAGAGATTTCACCTTTGAACTCTGATTTTATATTGCCTCTTCCCATATATATTCTTGTAGTATTGTGAATTTGTAGATGGTTTATTGAGTGTCTTATAAGTATACTTGGCAATAAAAAGAAATAAGAAAGACATATACAACTACATCATTAATCTTTTTCATTGAAGGAATCAATCCCCCCCACAAATTGAGGAAGTGCACTATCCTCCTTATCTCCTTGATATATTTGAGGAATATATGGAACTAATTTTTTCTTGAATGGACATCAAGAGGATTGGACTTAAGAATGAAAGGTTGATTACTTCTGATCTATTGTTTATTGTAGACCTAGATTGTTATTGGACATATTTTTATGTATTTTCTAGATCACTAGGATCTTGAGTGATATGTTAACTCTGTAGAGTTTTGTAGCATGTATTTCATTTAAAATTTATCACATAGATGTTATGAAACAAGCCATAACTTCCCACATATTCCTTGCTACAATTCCAATGAATTCCACAACTTTATTTTAATCGCATGCAGGTGAAATTTTCCCCATGAGACAATACATGTTGCCATATGGGGTATAGGGATTTCCTTGCTATGATATTTCACCCTAGGGCCATAAATATTCATATCCAGAGTCCAAGAAGCACTATACTTGCTTAATTGAATGAATCCATGCCTAATGGAATTTTATTAGATGCCTAGAGGGTGAGTTTTTATTAATGATGATTTTTTTTTAAATATCCTTGTGATTAATAAGGTTTTTAAGTGGATTCCATGCTATTTTAATTGCATGTACAAGTAAAGTTTACTATTTATAATCATTCAATGCAATTCCATATCAATTCCCTTCTTTCTCATTCCCCTCCTAGGAATCCAACCATTAAAAAAAATCCAACTTGCTTTCAAGTAAGAAATGGGATATATTTAAAAATGAGAGTTACTAGGTATGTCTTTCATTCTCTCTTCCCATGATTTGTTTAAAGGGCCCATTCTAATTCATATTACCTTTTTGAAGTTTAGTAATGAAACCTTGTCTTATAGAGGTATGAGGACAACAAAGAATAAGAAGAAGGAACTAGTAACCAATCTGAACATCCTCAACTCAAACATGTCTTTCCCTTCATTTATTTTGTTGAATTATTTGTATTCTGAATGCTTTTTGTAATACCAAGAGACTAAATTACCATTATATTGTGAATGGATGTCCCTTTCGATAGTAACTCAAGATTGAAAATAATATAATGTTAAGCACTTAAATATTCACAGAATTGCAGCTAATGAAGTTTTCTTTTTGTGTGACAACATCATCAATCGGGTTGATAAAGAAGAAGTGTATTGAATCCCAGGAAGCAATTTTTTACTAGATTTGATCCCAAGACTGTTGGAATATACTACAAACTCCCTGAGCCACATGTGAATATTAATAAGACATGGATGCAAGAGTAGAAAGAGGATAATGATTTGTAGTACTTGGACAAATCCTGGTGAAATTATTCCCTAGTTTTCAAGAGGTAAAGTAGCGAGTGGTATGGCACTACATATTTTCACATAGGCGTGAGGGATGTGTTTTTTTTTTTTAATTGGTTATACTGAGAGGTAATTGTGGATAATCCATGGCTTATCCAAGTGTTGATCATCCATGTGCTTTTGAACAGTGTCGTGGCCTTCAATTGGGCTAATGTGATATCAAGTAGCCTCAATATCAACAGGATAAAAAATGACAAACCAAGTGATGAAATGCCTTAGTTCTACATGGATTTCATATGTGCAAGTTATGACTTCACTCCTCTAAAAGAACCATGGAATATTGAACATAAGCCAAGATATGTTCATTTTAGGAGTTTTGGAAAGGCAAGTACATAAAGGAATATTTTGACATATGTTAGAAATTCCTAGAGGTTATGTGTTATAATTTACATGACACTGCTTGTTGTTGTTTCAATGCATGACACTAGCATAAGAAAGCATCTTTGAGATACATTACATGGAATTAGTTTACGGAATCCCTTTCTACTCGATTTTTCACATATACTAATTTTGTGGGATAGCTTGCCAAATTGTTTCAAATAGGCACAATGAAAGAATATAATTATGCCTTTGAATGTTGGGAAATTAAAACAAAAATTTAGCAAATGAATTTTTCAAGCAAGTTTCTATTAGTGATCTCAAGGAGTAAATAAAATCCCATGTTTAGATGAATCACCTCACAACCATGTTGGAGGCCTCTCAAATTGCTCATCCCATGTTAATTGTGTTGTATTTTGAATCCAAATGCCAAAACTTTGTTACATGTCCTCACCAAAACATTGTGCCTCCTCCATGTTAGCGATAATTCTTGTCATCGGTCCGAGAGCATTCAGGTCTTCAAGTTGCACGAAACACTTAAGCGTGGCACGGGAGAATCCCTGTTTTTTCCAAGTAGCAGGTCAAGCGAGCGGGCAAAGTGTCATCAGCATCATCCAAGATTGGTGATCTCGCGAACTCGGGAGTTCGCAGGTTGAAAACCCAAGTATTGGGTACTCCAAGTCGCGAGTGGCAAAGCAGCGAGAAGACAGGAGTCGTCCATCTGAGGAGGATAGGTGGCAGAGATCGGTGATCTCACGAACTTGGGAGTTCGCAGGGTGAGAGCCCAAACATTGGGTATCCCAAGTCGCGAGGACGCGAGAAGCGAGAAGGTGAATAACCGTTGGATCTGGATCGAGGAGAACCGTTGGATCCGCACGTGGGATCGCATATCGGGGCCTCGAAAGAAAAGGCTCGAGAATTTGGGCGCAGGAATCGCGAGATTGCGAGAAGCGATATCCCGACAGCTGGAGGCAGTGGGGGGCATAGCAAAGTCGGCGAGTGGAATACAGGTGGCACGAAGCCTCGGGATCTCGCCGCGAGAAGTCCCAAAGTATTGGTGTTAAGATTCGTGAGTCGCGAAGTGCCGAGAAGATCTCAATCGTCCATCCAGAGGGACACGTGGTGCGTGATTAGGCTCCTCGCCTTTTCGCCCATCGCGACTTTGAAGCGTAAGGATTAGCTCCTCCCAGCCGTGAGACGTGAAGTGCCAAGAAAGTCTCAGACCCGAGCCCACAAAGGTATCGGGTGATTTCAAAGCCATCAGATCTCTGAGGGACACATGGTGCGCGATTAGGCTCCTCGCCTTTTCGCCCATCGTGACTTTGAAGCTTAAGGATTAGCTCCTCCAAGCCGCGAGATGCGAAGTGTCGAGAAAGTCTCGGACACGGGCCCACAAAGGTATCGGGTGAGTTCAAAGCCGTCAGATCTTCGAGGGACACGTGGTGCGCGATTAGGCTCCTCGCCTTTTCGCCCATCGCGACTTCAATCAGTAAAGGTTAGCCCTTTCATATTTGCAATCGCCGAAAACATATGGTCACAGCCCATAGTCACTTGAGGAAAGGAAAGAGTTGCATAAAGAAGGCCCAAAGCACCGAGTTCAGTTGCAGAGAAGATCATCGCAACCTCCAGGTGCCGACGGACCTGATATTAGCACTATTTCGAGTATTGAAGTAAATGAAGGCAAGAGCAGGTGGTTGAAAACTCCTTTCATTCATTAAATGAGGGGAATGGAGGGTCTGGCGAGCCGCCTACTCGCAGAAGTCCTGTGTATCGATCCTCTCAACGAAGCCATGCCAAAGTCCTCAACTCGACAGAGAAGTCTGCACACGCTAGCCCAGCACTTAATGGTTCAGCTACCCTCCTTACAGGGGCCACGCGTAGTTAAGATGGCACTTAAAGAAAGATATCAGTACGAGTTTGATTGAAGAGACACCCATCCTTGGGTGACCGAGGCACGCTTCTGTGAGGAGAATTTTCCTGAGTATATAAACTCAGTCTTTGTATTTTGTAAGCATCGATGGTTGAGCAGAGCTCCCGGTTGTAAAACTTTAATGAAGCACTATTTTCTGGTTATTTCTATACTTCTGAGACTTCTTGCCTTATGAATGCCAGTTTCTTTACATCTTTGTTATACTGTGTTAGAGCAGCTCGGAATTGGAGGATCCAGTCGAGTTGTAGTTGTTATAGGATGATGTTGTAATGGATCACTGTAATGGTTACGGAGTCTCTAATCGGTTCCTGTGATTTCCTTAACGTTGAATGACTTGGAATTGGAGGATCCAGTCAAGTCTTCTTTTCAGTTTCTTGAAGCCCTGAACCAGGAGGATCCTGCCTTCAGAGTTTTTCCCCTACAAACCATTGTAAGCCTGTTTCCCAGAGTTGTTTGTTCACCCTTCTTACTAAGTCTTCCACCTGCTCATCTTTTAATCAACCCACTGGCTGAAGTTAGGATTCCATACCTCCTTTGTTCTTTATGTACGAGATCCGGTCCCCGAGTTAGAGTAATATCTCCTCGAGTCTTTATCTCCATTTGATCACCCCTTTATAAACAAATCATGACATTAAACTGATGGGTGTCGGGCTCTGCTCCTGCTAGCAATCCAGGAGTGACTTCCGACGCTAACATTTCTGGCACTGTTGCCAGGGACGAAGTTGAAGATTTTCCCTGGGCAGAACGACAACGATCAATTGATTCTGAAGGTGCATCAGAAATCGGGATTATTCAGATTGCTACTGTGCACCTGGAGACTCCACTGTGGCGACTCCATTGTTTCTACTTTACTGCTTCAGTTGTGTCCATTGTTGCCACACCTGAAAGTTGACCCAGAGGAGCTTTCTCGAGAAGGTTTCAGCGACTTCTTTCTCAGCCTGAGAAGTTTCCTGGGTTAATGATAATGTTAAGATCTGGCCTTTGATGGTGAACAAGGACCAGACAGATTCAGAGTTGCACATCTTTCACCTGGCAACTCCATGGTTCAAGGATCGATTGGCGACTCCACTGGTTCGATATGGAGAAAATCCTTGCTCACAGGTTTTCTCCTTTTAATTTTTCTGCTATTCCTGGTTTTCCTAATGTTGTCCCCTCTATGGATGAATGGGGTGATTATTTGCCCATATTTGGAAAGTGTGAAGAGGACAACCCTTCTCAGCACCTCAGTGAGTTTCATGAACTCATGTGTCAGTGGGAGATACATCATGAGGATGTGTTACTGAAGATGTTCATGTTCTCGTTAGCAGGGGATGCACGTAAATG
>ML781139.1:701745-728051 GCA_009831015.1 Picea engelmannii | reverse complement strand
CGAAGTGCCGAGAAAGTATCGGACCCGGGCCCACAAAGGTGTCGGGTGAGTTCAAAGCCGTCAGATCTCCGAGGGACACGTGGTGCGCGATTAGGCTCCTCGCCTTTTCTCCCATCGCAACTTCAATCAGTAAAGGTTAGCCCTTTCATATTCGCGATCGCTGAAAACATATGATCACAGCCCATAGTCACTTGAGGAAAGGAAAGAGCTGCATAAAGAAGGCCCAAAGCGCCGAGTTCAGCTGCAGAGAATATCATCGCAACCTCCAGGTGCCGACGGACCCGATCTTAGCACTATTTCGAGTATTGAAGTAAATGAAGGCAAGAGCGGGTGGTTGAAACCTCCTTTCATTCATTAAATGAGGGGAATGGAGGGTCTGGCGAGCCGCCTACTCACAGAAGTCCTGTGTATCGATCCTCTCAACGAAGCCATGCCGAGGTCCTCAACTCGACAGAGAAGTCTGCACACGCTAGCCCAGCACTTAATGGTTCAGCTACCCTCCTTACAGGGGCCACGCGTAGTTAAGATGGCACTTAAAGAAAGATATCAGTACGAGTTTGACTTAAGAGACACCCAGCCTTGGGTGACCGAGGCACACTTCTGTGAGGAGAGTTTTCCTGAGTATATAAACTCAGTCTTTGTATTTTGTAAGCATCGATGGTTGAGCAGAGCTCCCGGTTGTAAAAATTTAATGAAGCACTGTTTTCTGGTTATTTCTATACTTCTGAGACTTCTTGCCTTATGAATTCCAGTTTCTTTACATCTTTGTTATACTGTGTTAGAGCAGCTCGGAATTGGAGGATCCAGTCAAGTTGTAGTTGTTATAGGATGATGTTGTAATGGATCACTGTAATGGTTACAGAGTCTCTAATCGGTTCTTGTGATTTTCTTAACGTTGAATGACTTGGAATTGGAGGATCCAGTCAAGTCTTCTCTTCAGTTTCTTGAAGCCCTGAACTAGGACGATCCTGCGTTCAGAGTTTTTCCCCTACAAATCATTGTAAGCTTGTTGCCCAGAGTTGTTTGTTCACCTTTCTTACTAAGTCTTCCACCTGCTCATCTTTTAATCAACCCATTGGCTGAAGTTAGGATTCCAGACCTCCTTTGTTCTTTATGTACCAGATCCAGTCCCCGAGTTAGAGTAATATCTCCTCGAGTCTTTATCTCCATTTGATCGCCCCTTTATAAACAAATCGTGACATTAAATTGATGGGTGTCGGGCTCTGCTCCTGCTAGCAATCCAGGAGTGACTTTCGACGCTAACACTCCACATCTTGCTCCACCTCTCAATATCTACAAGTTGACATAGGATAAAATGGTGGAACACAAACTTAAGGGTCTCTGCTACAATTGTGATGACAAATATTTCCCTGGGCATAAATGTAAGGAACAAAAATTATTTATGGCCATCTTTAAGGACATTTATAATGATGAAGTTGACAGGGTGACTTCGAAGGACATCATACTTCATACAGAGGATGTTCCTACTTTAGACCAGTTGTGTGAATAACTCCAAATCTCCCTTCATGCCTTGAATTGAATTCCATCTCCTTAGACATTAAATTTGTTCAATTATATCAAGCATAGGAAGTTCATTGTATTAGTAGATAGTGTTAACCCCCACAATTTCATTCATCACCCCACTGCAAAAAGAAATAGATTTCCATATCCAAGATATTAACAAATTCCAAAATATTATTGCAAATAGGGGATCTATGAAATGTGGTGGAAAATGTGAAAATGTGAAACTCCAAATGGGAAATGTGGTGGCAAGTGCGAAAATGTGAAACTCCAGATGGGTGAGTATTTATTGAAGACTTACATGTTCTCCATTAAAATGGGTAGTTGTGATATTATTTTGGGTGTCAAATGGTTGAGAACATTGGGCCCCATCACCATGGATTTCCTAGAATTATACATGATTTTCAGGAAGGAAGAACATTTCTACAGTCTCAAAGGTATTAAAGTGGGCTCTCCAAGCATAGTTAGTTCCCATCATATGGAAAAGCTCATGAAGAAGGGTCATTTGGGAATAATGGCACAATTCCATGTTATATGTTGTGATCCTTAACCCAATAAATTTAATAAAAATAAGATATCAGAAATGCTCCACATTCTATTAATATCAAAACCCCTTTAGGTAGGGAAATACCATACAATGATCCTTTTATGGAAGGAATCCACTCCAGTTCACTTGCATCTTAAGGTTGGGTGATATATTAATTAGCTAAGCTCCAAATACAATAAACTCCACACACTTCATAAGGATAAATCCATCCTGAATTATAACTAACAAGAGAACCCTAATTATAACAACCTCATATCTACCTAGTGGACCTTCTTTAATAAGGTCATGTTAAATTTATTCAATATTAACTACCATAGTGGGCCTTATTTAATAATAACAAGCATAATGGACCTAGTCCACCTTACATGGAATGGGCTCCACTATTATTACTCTAATGTTCCATTAATCCCCCCATTACACTCCTAATTAGGATCCCATAACTCCACCCCCATTAGAAAAGTGTTTCCCTCGACACTTGGTGTGAGGTGGTACTACCATAAACTAGGATCTGATGGATGAGTGTTTATCATAATATTGAAGTATGCCAAGGAACTAGGGTCCCATGGATGAGTGTTGATCATAATGTTGAAGTATGTCAAAGAACTAGGGTCCCATGTACAAGTGCTAGCCACCATACTGCAGTAGTCCAAGAATATCCATCATAAACTAGGGTCCCATGTATGAGTGTTGAATACTATGCAGAAGAAGTGTCCCATGTGAAAGTACAACTTGCAATACTGAAGTAACTCAAGGATATAATCCATAAAACTTGGGTCCAAGGTCCAAGTGCTCATTTTGACTCCCCATGGAAGACACCTAAACTCAATGTATGGATAAGGATGGTGCTCCAAGTTCCTAGCATGATCGTGTGGATCTAAATAAATAGAATGACTAGAAAAAACCGTACACACAATTATAAAAGATCGATTTTGGATTGGGAAGGAACACTACCGTTAAAGAATATGAAATATGAAAAGTAGTATTTATATCCAACTCATGTATTCCCTTGCTCTTCATATGATCAAATAGAGTCATCAAAGAGAAGGTGGAAGTAGTTGTCTTTCCATAAGTGACAATTATTATTATACCATTCCTTGTGAGCATTCTATTGAGACAAATAACTACAACAATATATCTAATGATTCCATCAACTTCACTTTAATTATCAACCCAAGGATCGTGCAAATTTATGAGTTGTTATGCACTATATGTGCAACCACAACATCCTAAATTTCTCAAATGTAGTATATCCCTATGAATGATATGCAACTAAGTCTAATCTATGTTAACAAGGAAAATGATCAACTTTGATAACTCATTGTAAGCTACTCATCATGCACTTAGGTTCATGAATTTCAGTCATATATCCTCTAACAATATGCATAAGACAGATGGAGATATGGGGCACTACCTCTTGGATGAAGAGTTAATTAAATGAAAAGGTATCTTTGAATCAATAATCCTTTTGGTGTTGTTAATGCAATCAATCCTTGCAACATTAGTGATCGTGTACTAGGTTCATAGACCCATTTCAAAGTATCAAACATTCTAAATTAAAAGAAATGATAGGAATGAAAGTACTACTCAAATAAATACATTAAATGGAAATAATGTTGGAAATGAAAGCACATAAATTAAAGGAAATAAACAAGCAAATGAAGGGAGATGTGGAAATAAAGTTATAACTATTATAAATAAATAAATAAAAATCCATCTAATATATATGTAGAGTGGATTCAACCTCCATTGGATCTTTGAAAAAGAACCAAACCCTAAAACAAGTAATGGGTTGAATCCCTCAAAGAAAAAACATTGTTTACATCAAAAAACTTCAACTAAAAATACATATTACTTAAAAAATTGAATTTTCATTGCTCCCAAAAACTGAAATATAACTTGTTATAGCCCACTTATGAGAGACCACATGCTATTTTTAAACACAAAAACGACCTTAGATTCCCCAAGGTGAAATTTCAAGAACACATACTCATTCAAATGTTTCTTTACAATGTTGGGAACGGTATAATGCATTTACAACCTTCCCAATTTGTGCCCACCTTGTGAGGCTCTAAATCAACTATAAAATAATGGCATTCTACCTCAAATAGGATGTCCTCTAAGTTGTGTAACATTCTCCATGGATTTCTCCTCAAAACTATTGTAAAAGGCCTAGCAAATATGCAACTATGATGGCCCAACGAATTTGTTGTTCAATCTAAATCATCTAGATCAGCAAGAGATAGAATTGCTTGAGATATGTATTGTTGCTTCTAAGTGTTCTCAACCTTGAATGTGTTGAAGGGACAATATCCCTTAAATTTCTCAACCAATTAGTATGTTTGTCTGAACCCATGAATGAGGGGGTTCACCCTTACCTAGGTAGATTTAATTCTCAAACTTAGCATTTAGGGCTCAAATTACTTTCCTCATACAATATAAGAAAAACTTATCAAAACCACACAATGCTCAAGCTTCATCACATGCATACTTAAGAATTAATAAAATTATGCACAACCATATAAACAAATGCCATAATGTCCTTATTAATCATTAAAAATAATGAATATTTTACATAGGGATCTTAGCCTAGAGAAAAATAGGTCAAATATCTACTAATAGGATATAAAATGAACAATGTGGAGGCCCATCACCTTATCTAAATAATACCAACCATAACATATGTCACTTGTATATTCATCTTCAATATCACTCCAAATTTCCATCCTTTAGATTGTTTCATAGGCTTCTTATATTTTGTGTATTTAATGATATTAAGTCATGCTAGATAAAGTCCTTCGAGGGGTTTAAATTCTTCTACTTTGAGTAACCATTATTTGTGTTGATCTAAAAGATTGTTTTATGATCTTTAAGTCCACCTCACAAGGATAAAAAACCCCTATGTTTTTTAAAAGGTGGTATTGGACTATATTTAAAGATTGCATGCGGAAATATAAACAATTCCTGAGAAGGACTAGGCTTATTTAAAATAAATATTTGCATACAAAGAATACTTGAGATGGGACCAGGTATCTTATAAAAGGAAATTATTTACAATATATTACATAATTCATAAATCAACAGAGTATGAAGGTAAACAAGATGACATTTGCATCACAACATTCATTAAGACAAAACACAATATCCAAGGAAAGGAGACAAGAAAATTTGGACTACTTGTGGCAGAGAACTTTAAATGATCATTTCATTAGGAAAAAAAAAGATTATGATAGATACACATTTGGAATCTCATGCTTGAAGTCAATTCTTTGAGATTACAATAATGTAATATCCCAAAATAGTTCTCTAGGAACCTTAAAATAATAAATATGTATTTAAAAATACAAAGTAAATGTCTTGGAAATAAACATTTTCAATTTTTCCTTCAAAGAGGATTGGGATGGGGCTCTCGTGGACCATAAAATGAAAAGACCTAGAAGACAAAAGAAAAACAATAAAAGATCAGGATGGGTTTCACATATTACTGGGAAATTGATCCGGATTTATGAGTGCAACGAAATGAAACATAGATCTATAACATTAACACAAATATACATAGAACAATAACAGAGATACGGTGAAACGTAAATTCTATTCAATAAAGAAATATGTTGAAACTGTAAAATGAAGAATGCAATAATCTTGCACGAATGGTGGTAGATAATCTCTGAGAAGAGATGTGGCAGCTACACGCATTCGTATGATCCCATTACAATGAGGCCTCGAGGCATTTTTAGCATCAATAAGTAATCAGAAAACCCTAGACATCCAAAAATCTAACCCTAGGAGATGACGCACCAAAAGTCATGTGGGCCTCAATGGGGTAAGTTGGTACATCAACTTTTCAGGGTCATAACTTTTGCATACGATCTCTATTTTAGGCGCATGATAAACCATTAGAAAGGTCTATCTGAGGACTGCAAATTATGTTATCACACTTTAAATTTGTCAATAGTGTGGCTATGGCGAGCCCAAAAAATGTTGTTTAGGGCCTCAAAACAGCCCCGAAAGTTTAGGACTAAAAAAGCTAGAAAAAAACTACCAAGATGAAAATTGTATGTGAACTAGTTGGAAGATGTGGGTGGCCACAGATATCGACCAGTATCAATCCTCCTTCCTTAGGAAGCAATGGTCTCCATTGCGTTGAGTTCCCCCATTAGATGTGGAAATTTCTGTTGAATTTGGCACCGGGTGAGCCACTTGCCTTGGTGCAGGAGTTGCCCCACTTTCACAACAAGGTAAAGATTAAGATTTTATTGGCGAGTTCCCTTGACCTGTGTGTCCATGATCTGATCAGTGGATTCATGTTCCATGCAATCGGGGTTGAGCTATGTCGATGCCAATTGTTTTGTTATCTTTGAGGTGTCTAATAAGGGTGGAAAGTATGGTCGAAGGAGGTCCACATTAAACATTGGGTGCAAGCCAAGGAAGGGGGGAATGTTGAGCTCAAAAGCATTGTCTCCCACAATCTTGGGGATGGTGTAAGTTCCATAGTGGAGTGGGAGAAGCTTCCAACGGGGTCATGTAAGGAGTTATTTGTACAAGTGCAACCAAACTTTATCTCGCACTTGAAACTTGTGTGGCACACGGTGTTGATCATGGAACTGCTTGTACTTGGAATTGGACTTTTGCAAAATATTTTGAACTTGTTGGAGAATATGATGGATTATTTCAATGAACCAGGTGTCTTTGTCGGCTTCGGTTTGAGCATGGGACGATTCTTCCTGTGTGAACACAAGGGGTAGTGCACCATCCATGGGACACAACAGTTGAAATCCCAACCCCACCTGAAAGGGGTTGTGTCCAGTTGAGCTATGTATGGCTCTATTATAATTGTGTTGAACATAGGGAAGACTCTCATCCCATGTGCGGAGATGATTGGAATTGTACATGCATAATATATGCACGATCATCATGTTGATGGCCTCAGTTTGTCCATTCGTTTGGGGGTGGAAGGTCATGGATTTGGTGAGCTTGGTATCCAGTCGTGACCAGAGGCTCAACCAGAATGTGCTGAGAAATTGGTTGTCTTGATCTGAGACGATGGTGTTGGATTACTGAGAGGGGGGGTGAATCAGTAATCGAGCAATTTAATCATTTTTAACCATATAATGCAAGTGTTATATCAATGTAGCATTATCATCCAATAATTGCAGAGTAAATAAACAATGAAAAAATGAGCAATCATACACATACACAGTACACCATTGTTTTTATGTGGAAACCCAAAGTGGGAGAAAACCACAGAATGTTTTTTCTTATATGTCTTTAAAAATTACATTCATTGGAAGCAACAACTTCCTTTGTTTTCCAGCTGCAACTGGAAGGAGGCTCCAACCTCCTAATTTCTCAGGATACAACCTAAAGGAAGCTCCAACTCCCCAATTCTCTGGCTACAACCATAAGAAGGCTAAAACCCCCTAGTTTCTCAGGCTACAACCTAAGGGAAGCTCCAACTCCCCAATTCTATGGCTGCAACCAGAAGGAGGCTACAACCCCCTATGTTCTCTGGCTACAACTGGAAGGTGGCTACAACCACCTGTCCTTGCCTCGTCCAACCGCCCTAATGTAGAAGTAGAATGAGGGAACCACAATCACACTATCATTGTGAGATATACTATTGTAAACCTGTACCAAACAACCTGTACCAATAACATGAACCATACATCAACCTGGACCTCAACTTGTAATCAATATTTACCATAAACAAGTGCATAAATCATGGACTAACCTATACCAAACAACCTGTAATCAACCTGTACCATAAACAAGTGCAACAACCATGCACCAACCTATACCTCAACCTGTACCATGAACAAGTGCATCAACCATGCACCAAACCTATACAAATAACCTATCACAACAACATGTCTAAACAACCTATCACAACAATCTGTCTCATCAATATTATCAACCAAATTAGATATACTCACCAAGATAAATCACCAAGACAACTCTCAAAGATATGCATCAACCAAGCATAACAAAACAACTCATAATCATCACCAAGATCAATATGTGTTTCTAATAATATACCGATACAAGTATGGTACATCATCCATAAACCATGTGTCAACAATACTACTAACAAGTGTCTCCAACCATGTACCAATCATATATCAACTACTCATCAACTATGACTCATCAATATGTACCAACATCATCAACTATACACCTCATGTAGGTGCCAACTCATCAACTACTTGTCTCAACCATGTACCCAACATGTACCTCAACCAAAAGCCCTCATTAATTTAATCATCCAAATCTGATTTGTAACTCTGTAATAGACTCGGTGTATATGATCACATACCTGCAAACCTTCCTTAAATTTAACAACAAGAGACTAGCATTTTCATCAAACTTTACTTTAGTCTCACATGACTAGTTTTAGATTAGTCAACAACCCTAACTTGAAATAATCATAACTATGTACTTGTAATGAATAAATATCTAAAAATGGTACATAATGTTGTTCAGTGTATTTTATGCAATTCCTCCATATTTCACTACTTGGAACCTCTCAGAAAAAGAGTTATATAAAAAATGGCAAACCTTGTTGAATTTTGGCTTATTCTAGA
The DNA here is from genome assembly GCA_009831015.1 of Picea engelmannii. Classification (NCBI taxonomy): domain Eukaryota; kingdom Viridiplantae; phylum Streptophyta; class Pinopsida; order Pinales; family Pinaceae; genus Picea; species Picea engelmannii. The sequence goes on along the minus strand of ML781139.1, from coordinate 719,405 downwards.
GAGCCAACTTGTAGAGCATGACCCGCACGGAATATTTATTGTATGGATCTGAAAATGGTACAAAGAATAACACAGACTGTACTATAACCAATACATTTGTTCTTACTTAATTTCGATATGTTATGAAGAAGTTATGGCGTTTTTACTCGAAACACCTGCTTTAGACTAGTTTCATGACTAGCCACAAACCCTATTTTCCACGGAGTGTAACTCCAAAAATACAACGACCCACAAGCTGAAATTTTTATCAAAACTACTTAGATAGGTTTCCTCAATGTCCTCCCAATTTCACGGTCTGAATCATTCTATAAAAAAATTTATTGTGAAAATGGTGAGATGACCTGTAAATAACATACCTTAGAAAGCATCATCAAAAGAATTTATCCTCCTTTGAATTTCGCCTTTTTTTACTTCACCTTCCCTCTGAAATTTGGCTTAGATATCCTTTGGTTACCTCAATCACTTGTAGATATTCAATATGCTCAGGTGTGTTTAAAAATGAGAGACCATTTCCTCTTATTTATACTTTCATGTAGCTTCCTCAAGGAGTTACCTTCTCACCATATTAACCCACTTTCCTTATTTTAGGGCTAACCCACTTCTAACCACTTGTCCACTTAGCAATTTCTCCATTAACTTTATTATTTAAATAATTTCTTTTATATCCACTTTGACTTATAGTACACTCATCACTTCATTGTATTATTTAAATTACCTTCTAACCATCGTAGCCCACTTTCTTTATTTTAGGGCTAACCCACTTCTAACCACTTGTCCACTTAGTAATTTCTCCATTAACTTTATTATTTAAATAATTTATTTTGTATCCATTTTGACTTATAGTTCACTCATCACTTCACTTTATTATCTAAATAATTTCTTATTTGCAACCATTTTGACTACTTTGACCTTTTGGGGCTTCTAGATGACTCATGAGGGTTCTCCAACTTCACATGGCCATAACTCTCTAACCGTGAGGAGTTATGTGATATTCCACATACCACTGGAAATGGCATGGCATGTAATATCCATCTAAGATAGTCTTACCTTAAAATATATTAAAACTCATACCAGTATACATCAAAAAAACTTGGGTCCATTACCCAAACCTTTGTGCTACCGCAATTCACTACCGGACTTTCTTCAAGGGTTGACATCAATGACAACCAACTCAATTAATCAAGAATTCCCCCCTTTGGCATTGATAGCAATACTGAATTCATATCACTCATGCTCCCCATGTGACCATCATTCCCCCTGGAACCATGCATATGTGCTCTTTCTCCAAGCATTTACCTTTGCATCTAATAAATCTCTCCCCCTTTGTCATCAATGGAAAAGGTACCTTTCCATCTGGGGTTGCTCCCCCTGACTGAACGCTTCCTGAAACCGATATCCCAACCTGAATTGTCCTCTTTATGGTGTTTCCTCATGTAAATCTAAGACATATAAGATAAGCATTCAAAAGAATTCATTTTGGAGTAGAAATTACTCTGAGTCTCTAGCGAAGATACTCAAAATATTCTCGTGGAAGCGGTTTTGTAAAGATGTCTGCCACTTGTTATTTTGTGCCCACATATTTAACTCTGATGTTTTTCTTTGCAATCTATTCCCGAAGAAAGTGATACTTTATTGGAATGTGCTTCGCCTTGGAGTGCATCATCGGGTTCTTTGAGATATTGATGGCACTTGTATTATCACAATAGATTGGAATGGGCTCATTATACTCAACATGTATATCTTTCAGAGTTTGTTTCATCCATAGAACTTGTGTACAATGTAACAGACCAAATTGATTAATTTTATCATAGTTTTTAATTTAAATTTAATTAATTATTAAAATATATTAATGAGTCTTTATTATTTTATTATTAAAAGGTGGGTGAAGTAATTAATGGGGGGATAAGGTTGTTGGGGAATTAATGGGGGGATAAGGTTCTTAGGAATTAATGGGGGGGATTTGAGAGAGGAGGATAAGGAAGAAGGCGAGGACTTGGAAGAGGGATCTTATTTCTATTTGGGGATTTCTGAATTTTTGAAAGATAGAGGAGGAAGAGGAAATTGGAGTTTTTTTAGGGAGCTCTCACAGGGCACTATTGTTGCTGGGAATTTTGGGCTCGGGGGACAGGAAACCGCAAGGATTCCTGGAGTTAGGGAGCCAGAGAGGTTGTTCCTAGTTGGTTGGGAGGTTAATATTCAATCTGGGCAAGAACAAGAATGAGATCATACAGAAAAGGGACTAGATAAACCAACCTACAGGTGGAGGTATGTATTATGTTGTGGTTATCATTATTATGTTGTTGTTGTTATCATTATCTTGTTGTTGTTGTTATCATTATTTTGTTGTTGTTGCTAACATTATTTTGTTGTTATCATTATTATGTTGTTATTGTTTATTTCTGGTTTATTCCTGGTTTATTCCTGGTTTATTCCAAGTATAAGAAAATCATTAAAAGAAATTCTAAACTAAATTTTAGAAAACTTTTAATTAGTTTGAATCCTGAAAATAACCAGACTCTACATATGGTATCAGAGCCCGATTTCAAAACTGAAACCTCGGCTTCACCACCCACAGCACAGGGATTTTGTATTTTTGTCAACATGGTCTGCAAGGTCTGCAACCTCTTCATCTGCAATCCAATTTGGGTTGTTACATGCATGAACATTTGTCTCTTTAATGGGAACAAATTTTGTTGAGATAGGTTACAGAAAATACATATGAGACTTAACTAGAAATAGCTACACCAATATATCCAGACCAATGTTGTCCTTTTTCATAAAACATTATCTTGAACTCAAAGTTGACAAAATGAATGAAAAGCACCCCATGTCATTTGGTGGAGAAACACAATCTATTTCATATCAGAATATCATAGATATTGACCATATAACTCTAAATAAGTTGGCAATTTTGCCCAGAAGGCCAGGCAAAGATCCAGAAATTACCCCAAAATTAGATATGAATAAGTTCAAAAATAGGATGTTTTTGACTACGAAGAATCAAGGCTAGGAAGATCATAAATAATGATGTTGGATTATGGTCACCAGAAAAAAAAGGGGGGGGCAACGCCAATAAGAGAAGTGAAAACTCCAAAGATTATTCTGAAACTAGAAATGAATCAGTGCATTACCCCTATTGTCAGGCATCTTAGTTTATTGGATCTCATACCTACTAAAATGGTTGAAGCAAAAACAGTAAACTCCTTGGATAGTAAGCTATATTTAATAGTGTCAAACTCTTGATCATAAAGATTTGTTTAATATGAATGATACACCTAGGTCATGCTTCATGGAAAAGAAATAGACTTCTTTAGTTGAGAAACAATCTAAAACTTTTATGATTTTATAACACATTATGGAGGCCTTTATATGTTGTTTTAGGTAAATATGCAGGCACTTTCTAGCTAGTTTAGGGATACCTTGCCGAAATGAGCCATTTAGACTATTAAAAGTTGTTTCTAACAGTTTTAAATATGGTTCTTAAGGTGTTATCATATTTTGCAGTTGTTTATATCATTTATTCTAGTAAAATATGTTTCCTTTTCTGAAACAGGGAGCTCTTAAGCTTTGGCACTTTCAGATTTCAAATTTTTGGATATTTATGTCAAGGTTAAAGAGGAAAAAGAAGCTTGTTCTGGCAACATTTAGTCTCAAATTTGGTAGCAACATGCAACCAAAGAACAGTCATATGTTCACTATAAAAGGCACAAACAGTCAACAATATAAATTAACACAATGTTCTAGAAATGGATGATATTCATGAATACTTTGGATAATATTTAAAAATACCTAAGAATGCAAGTGGTCAAACTAAAGTGTTAAAGAATAGAACTATTAGACTGCAAAGAAAGAAACTTATTGTCTCCAGAGTCCAGAGTACCCAATATAGTCTATGGGTGCTACAATGCTAAGTGTGGAACTGCTACACACGATTCTAAATAAAAGTTATCAAACAGCTTTAGAAAATATCAGTGACAAATTTCTTCGGGTTTAAGAATAACAGCCAGAGTAAGATCTTACTGGATGATACGGGTTTGTACTCTTTAAAACTCGATACGAATGAGAAACTATTAAGATGTACGCCAAAAGGTGAGCTATGAGAACTAGAGAAATCTTCATTAACCCTGATTATAAGGAAAGTTGAAAGAAAACAATTGTTCTAAGTTAACCCTGATTATAAGGAAAGTTGAAAGAAAACAATTTCTAAGAAAAATAAATGATTATGGATTGCAAACTCTTAGACCCATGTACTATTGGTAAATGGAGATCATTATTTATTTTTTTATTTTTTTATTTTTTTTTATATATGTCTGGAGGAATCAGCAACTAGTTGGGCACGTGCTCGCGTTACACGTGGACATGTTATCCAACCTCTACCACTATAACCTCCAGGTGTGCCCATGATGCCCCTTACGTGGCACACAAGGTAAGTCGGGGGGAGTTGAACTCGAAACCTTATGGAACTTCATTTTCACGGCACTTGCCAATTGAGTTGCCCCCCGGGGGCTAAATGGAGATCATTTTAGTTTCAAAGGATTTCTACATTTGATTGGATTATGGTCATGGATGAATATGAGGAGGTTTCCAAAACCACGCCTCCTTCCTGCGCAAAATCCTGCAACTTGCTTACACCACTAAAAAGTGGGAAGATGTCGACCCTCCCGAGTAGCTCACGTTCAAGCACTGAAATTATACAATCACCACACCGTGTCCAAGGAAGCAGCCAATTCCACACCTCAAGAATACACTCCAATGCGTCGGCAGCTGCAGCAAACTTCGAAACCAAATTCCATGTAGGCAAGACATAGTGTCATAATCTCTTCTTTGTTTTCCTCCATTCATAAGAACTGCAATTACAGCTAAATTGTCGGTGAAAGCAATGCAACCACGAATCCGGAGTCGAATCCACCATTAGACTGTGCATGTTGCTAATCCTAAAAAAATTGCCCACATCTTAACACGAGCAAGGGCCAACCATCTTTCATCTGCTTCAACACCACAGCCAAAATCTGTATCTATCAGCCTGTCAACTTCACATAACTCCTAACTAGACACCATGGGCCTTGAGGTTCCATTCCTCTTCTCATTAATTTATAACCGAATTCCACCCAAAGCCATCCTAACCACACTATCCTTGATTTCACCCTTCCCTTTGCTCTTCATCAGCCTAACATCATTCTCACATGGTTTTGTGTTATGGATAAACACATCTGCAATTTTTGAAACACAGATTTTTCTTTGGTCGCTTAAGGTAAAATTCAGTCCCATTTGGATTTGAAGCCACCAAAAAGTGTATGTAGTACATTTCGCCACAAAGATATGGCAGTCGCAACCTGCTTTGCAACACCATCGAACCCAGATAACCGCCTAACATTAGAAGCTGCTCAAATTCCACATTGAGTAAAGTATCACCAATTGACGATGTCTCAACACTGTCAATGTCAAGCAGCACTAACTCAAGCTTCCAGAAGTTCAAATAATAAATAAAGCGTTGAGCCACTTTTGGCCCTTGCATTTTAAAATGTCAAGGCCGACCTTTGAGAACAATAACTTACGCCGCAAAACATCAGGCTCTCTCGTTATTTCAACCATCCAAACAAAATCTGCAGATAGATGTACTCAAGAAAACTCAGCAAAAAGAAGAACAACCATCTCCACAGAGCCATTTTATTGAAAGCTAAAAACTGGAAACAAGAAACAATGGTGAATATATGCAAGAAACAATGGAAAATTTATGCATTTGCAGAGGCGAGGATCAACCAAAACCAATGGAACAACTTATGTTTCTCCTCTATGTAAACAGGGACAGTGAACGAGATGGCTCCCACATAAAATCCTTGAACGTTGTTAACATCGATGTCATTCTCAAGGCTACAGAGGAAATTCAATACGAAGATCTCAATGTCACTCGCATGAAGATCCCAATGTTTCTCTCATTTTGTGTGAGCATGCATATTCTTTAGCGCAAAATATGGAATGGATTGGAGTTTGGAGTCTAGAGTGAGAGTAGCATTCAACCTGGTTGAATTCGCATGGATAGTTCCACCAACAGCACATCAGTCATTGAAAAAGGAAACATGCTCGCCACACAAATAACCTCCTTGTAAATATCACCCACCCTAGTGCAGTGCAGCTAATAAATGACTCCTCTCCTATCATCTTTAAAGGCTAACCTACCTATCATAATGTCGTCTTGGGATACATGTTTCTCTGCCCAATTTCACCTAATCAAGTGTGTGGTTAAATGCCCTCTTTACTACCTGCTCTCTGTTGCTACAAACGGACCAATCCGCTACATACTTGAAGGCTGCCTCATGCCTTGTACGTTGGTTGTGTTCATTTTAATATAGATAGATAGATATGTTGTTTAATTGATTAAAAAAAAGGGGTTTAAAAAAAATGTATCATTTTATTTAGGAATAATAAATAAAAAATTGTTTATTCTATTATTTTGGAATACAAATATATTACTACATATAAGTTAAAAAAAAAAATACATAGATTTATATATTATGTAGACGTTCCTCTTAATTATGAATATAAACCATTGGACTTTTAGCCACCTAAGTTTTAGGTTTGGTTTGAAATTTATGTGAATGATTTCTAGGTTATTTATTATTGGGCATTGATGAGGCCATGTAATTTAGTTGAAGCTAAAAAAAATTATCTGCATTAAATTTCACAAACAAAATAAGTGGAAGATCGATCATGTGGTGGAATTGTAGAGTTTAAAATATTGTATAAAAAGAAATTTGTAAATGTTAATAAGGATGATGTCAGCTTACCAATAAAATTTCAAACTTGTTAACCAATAAAATAATATATAAAATATTTTCAATATTTTTTTTTAAATAAATAAATTGTTGAGTTAATATCAAGTTTTGAAAATTTTAATTAATTTAAAATTAATGTTGAATTCAAATAAATTATATATATATAAAGGTATAAATATATGGTTAAAATGAATGCTATAACATAATACATATGTTGTTAAAATGGATTATATATAAAACAATCATAACAATAAATAAATTATCTTTTTTGGTATGTTTGTTTTACATATTTTGTAGAGATTGTTGTGATAAGCGCATATTAAAATAAGTATTGGTTCAACAATTAGTGAAATAAATCTATATTGATGAGCACCATCCTAGTATAATGTGAAGTTGAAAGGACTAAGCATAGTATAGCAATATCAATTCAATATATGTAATGATATTACAAGTGTGTTTATATATTATATGTAGGATTGTGAAAGACAAATTAATATTATAATATGTGTGTGAGGTCAACATAACAACGATTAGATGATTGAAAGGTGTAATAGTTATAATGAGAGTGCATACAAAATAGAAGATAGGGTAACATTCTCAGTGTGCACTTAATGTGAGATAGGTTAAAAAGAAGAAAAAGAATCGAGAAATAGGTAATATAAGTAAAGTAAATTATGGCAAAGATGACAAGGATATAAGAATGACAAGATAGTTAGTATGTAATAATGACGGAAAATTAAGGGAGAATATTAATGTTAAATAAATAAGTATACAAGAATGGCAAGTAGTATAAAGTATTAAAGTGTGAAGTGACATACAAGTAGGTAAGATGGAAAAAAGTACATCGTTTATGCAATGTGATATATATAGCAATAAGGTGTTGACATGAAGGGTGGTTGAAGATAGTGAGAGGATATGCACGAAGTGTATTAAGAACATAACATGGACTAAATGATGGTTAGAGAGAAATAGATGTAACATAAAGATAATAAATAAATAATGATATAATACAACGGTTATCAATATAATACAAGGTGTGTAAATGTAAGAAATGCAACATGATACGATGTTACAAAGGGTAGTAGACAATTGAGATAATGTGTATAAAAAATTAAAAAAATTATAAGTAGGTTAGAGCATAACACACAAAAGTAAGTGGGAGCATGAACGAGAATTATAGTCTAAGGACAATACTAATAAGGGAGTGAATTACATTAGAGAGATAATCAAAGTCAATAACGATTGTTTATAATTATCAAGATACCCTAGGTGGTATTGTATGTATGACTTAAGGAAGTTTATATTGAACTCAATATAAAATTCACTTAACTAGAGAACTGATGATGAGCTAAGGTTCTAACTAGTGAACAAACAAATAGACTATACTTTATATATGGGGGTCATATATGGAACTTAGGAAGAATATATCTATAACAAAAGTGTGTCTTATCATTAATTAAATTACAAGTGATAATAAAATAGAATCGAGACACGGTAAGGTGCTTACTAAATAGGGGTAGTTGTAATCAATATATTAATAGCCTCAACATGTTTTTAATCAGTGAAGATACAATGGGGCCATTATAGAATAGGGTTTGTTATCATAGAAGACACATATAAGATGTGTCATGAATTTTTCCTTTATATTGAGAATGACCATAAATTTGGGAAGAAGTTTTGTTTTAAAAGAGTGGGTGCATGTAATGCCACCTTTTGACTTAGATAGCGAGAATTACTTAAGGCCTAATCACCTTTTATTTTATATTCATTGTGAAACTATTAATGATACACTTGAAATTTTAAGACATATGAACCTATGTGAATGTCAATTCTATGAATGTGTTAGCGTCAGAAGTCACCCCTGGATTGCTTGTAGGAGCAGAGCCCAATGCCCATCAGTTTTATGTCACGATAGTTTTTAATGGGGTGATCAAATGGATAAGGACTCAAGAAGATATAGCTTTAACTCAGGAAACCGGACCTGGTATGTAGAAAGCAAGGGAGGTCTTGATCCAACTTATGTCAGTAAATGATTCAAGGGTGGTAGAGGGAAGACTTTGTGAGAAGGGCGAGCAAGACTGCCTCAGGCAACAGGCCTTCAGAAGCTTGAGGATGAAAAACTCGGAAGCCAAGATGCTCTTGGTCCAGAGCCTCAAGGAGTTGAAGGGTGACTCGACTGGATCCTCCAATTCCGAGTCATTCAGCGCTAAGAAAATCACAGGAACCGATTAGAAACAACGCAATTGATACAGTGATCCAACCTACATCATCCTATAACAGCTGCAAGCCGACTGGATCCTCCAATTCTGAGTTGTTCTAACACAATAAACAAAGAGATGGAAAAGAGGTTGACATCCATAAAGTAAGAAGTCTCCAATGTCTTATACATTAACCATAACGACCAGCGCTTCATCAAAACTTTACAATCGGGAGCTTTTCTCAACCATCGATGCTTACAAAAATGGAAAAAATGCCTACATATACTCTTCCCCTTTTTCCCTGCAGAGGCGTCTCGGGACTTTCAAGGTGTGGTGTCTCCTCAGTCAAATCTGGCCTGAACTCCTTTGTGAGACGCCACCTTAACTCAGCATGGCTCTTGCAGGGGGGACCTACCCGCAAGGGTACCACGGGCTAATTGCTCCAGGCCTCCCATACCTTCCATTTATGGCTCGAGCTGAGGTTTCAACTACCTCCATCCACCTTCATTTATTTTTAGCGAGGACCAAGATCGAGGTCAAGCTGAACTGGTCTCTGGAGGACGCGGTGATCCCTTCTACAACTAAACCCAGCACTTCGTCTCTTTGCGCAGTTCTTTCTATCGCCCCCAAGTGACCGTGGGTTGTGACCCTGTGCCTAGATTCAAAGGCGCTTTCGGCATTTCGCGTTTCGCGGCTGGGAGGGGGTTGCTCCTTGTGTTTCAAAGTCGCGATGGGCGAAAAGGCAAAGAGCCTAATCGTGCACCACGTGCCTCTGCGGAATGGATGGCTGAGATGCTTTCGGTGCTTCGGGACCCGCCTTGCCACGCGATAAACGTTAGTGCCCCTTCTCCAGGCCTGTTCCTTTGTGAGCAGGCGCCAAAACCATGGGCCCGACTCTGGGCGCTTTCGACGCTTCGGGGTTCGTGGTTTCAATATGTGAAATGACGAGGAGCCCGTACCCTTTGAACTCTCGAATGTTGAAATGCCGACGTGACTAGATCTTGCGCCATGCGTCCTTTGGATCGGATAGCCGATATGACGTTGGCGGCTTCACTATGAAAATCCCGAAAGGCCCCACCCATGGATCGGATCTTGCGTCGCGTGTCTTTCTGATCAATGGTCCCGATCTTCTCGGGATTTCTTGCACCGGGAGTTCACAATGCGTTTCTTCCTCAAATTCTCGATTTACCAAACTGCGAAAGCACGGATGTGCACCGCGTGTCCTTTAGATGGACGACCGGCCCAGATTTGTCTTAAAATATAGGTGTTATCTCTCGTGCTATATCTCGGGAAACTTGGTAGCCTCGAAATCCCAATGACCGTCGATTTGCTTCGTCAATTGATCCTTGTCGTTGAAATCAGACTGCTCGCTCGCTTGATTTTAAGCCCGAAATGGACTTCTTCTGTGAGTTGCGCTCGGCGCTTATGGCTGCGGCCTTTGAATAAAACACATTCGACCGGTTTTCAAACCCCACTTCTATGCGTTTACACTAGAGGCCTAAAATCAGAGAGGAGAACACCCCTATACAAGAAATGTTGCTAACAGAATGTTTAACGCTATTTGAATTATGATGGATATTATGTAATCTATTTTTAACTTGAAAATTTTGACATTTAAAGTTGTTGGTACGTGTTTACTGAGTTGAGATTATGATTAAATGCATTCACATGATGATAATGCATGGATATGTATGAGTTTTGTTATAGACTAATATGCAGGTCAAGAGGCTATGAAATAGCCAAAGAATAATGATGATAAAAGGTTGATGTTGTGAACATCAACCAAGAAACACTATGGTATAAATTTTGTATGTGAAATTATATTAGTTCAAATGCATTGCTATGATATGTGGACAAGTGCAGGTTTTTCATGTGACGAGACCTCCTAAAATTGCATATACGATGACAAAATTCCTAGCAACACAATGCCACTGTATATTCCATGGTAGGGTGTGAACCATAGTCCTATTAAGAGGGGTGGAGGCATTTCCCACCGTGTATTCTCTGAAACCTAGAGTCATGGGAGGACAGTGTTAGCTCACGCTCCCCTAAACGTGTGATGATGATTGCCAGTTGCCTGTTGGGGAAGCTTGGTCAAGAGAGTTGACACTTCTGCTTACGGGTTCTATTTGGAGTTAGGTCAATATAGTTAATGCTCCAAGATAGTCCAGCAGAGGAAGGATAGGGATGGAAGATGGAAGTAAGTTATGGAGAAAGGATGAATAGAATTAGTTGAGAGTGTGTGGGGATTTCGCCTTATAGAAGTTCTTGATTTCCTATTTTGAAATATATATGTGTGTGTGTGTGTGTGTGTGTGTGTGTGTTTATATTTACTTAACTAAACTACAATTATCTAAGTAAATGTTGTTTGCGCTAAATTATTGTAATTGAAGAATTTCGTGAACATTTTAAATAGTTTACTATCTTTTATGAAATAAATGATCTCATTGATCGGTTAGACGCATACAAGAATTACTTTAGGTGTGATAATTATTTTTATTAGTACATGTATGAGTCTTGTATGTGCTAGCTATACATGTATGCCTTGCACATGTACACTAGTATGTATAAGTGTTTTAAATTGATGATATTGATTATTTGTTGCAGATGTATGAATCGTGTGTCGTTACCCTTATATTGTAAATAACTCTAACTTCGAGACGAATTTTATTGAAGGGTGGGTGTATGTAACAACCCAAATTGATTAATTTTATCATATTTTTTAATTTAAATTTAATTAATTATTAAAATATATTAATGAGTCTTTATTATTTATTATTAAAAGGTGGGTGAAGTAATTAATGGGGGGATAAGGTTGTTGGGGAATTAATGGGGGGATAAGGTTGTTGGGAATTAATGAGGGGGATTTAAGAGAGGAGGATAAGGAAGAAGGGGAGGACTTGGAAGAGGGATCTTATTTATGTTTAGGGATTTCTGAATTTCTAAAAGATAGAGGAGGAGGAGGAAATTGGAGGAGTTGTTTTGGGGAGCTCTCATAGGGCACTGTTGTTGCTGGGAATTTTTGGCTTGGGGGCCAGGAAACCGCAAGGATTCCTAGAGATCGGGAGTCGAAGAGGTTGTTCCTAGTTGGCTGGGAGGTTAATATTCAGTCTGGGCAAGAACAAGAATAGGATCAGACAGAAAAGTGACTAGATAAACCAACCTACAAGTGGAGGTATGTATTATGTTATGGTTATCATTATTCTATTGTTAGTGTTATCATTATTTTGTTGTTGTTGTTATCATTATTTTGTTGTTGTTGCTGATATTATTCTGTTGTTATCATTATTATGTTGTTACTGTTTATTCTTGGTTTATTCCAAGTATAAGAAAATCATTAAAAAAAATTCTAAACTAAATTTTAGAAAATTTGTAATTAGTTTGAGTCTTGAAAATAACCAGGCTCTACAGAAGCTCTACATACAAAATCATGTTGTTGCAATATACTATGTTTCGTAGAACACTCACCCAAGTAGAACATTGTGCCATTGGTGCTTCGTCGGTCATCAATGCAACCTTCCAAATCTGCATCTGTGTAGGAAATAAGTGATAGATCCTTTCCTTTTGGATACCATAATACAAACTCTTATGTTCCTTTGAGATATCTGAAAATCCTCTTTACTGCTAAGACATGTGATTCCTTTGGTGCTTCTTGAAATCGTGTCACCCATCCAACTACCTGCATTACATTTGGCCTAGATGTTGTCACATATAGTAAGCTACCAATCATTGACCTGTATTGTCTTTGGTATGTAGACTTTGAATCATCATATTTTCTCAACTTGCAACTGGTTTGCATAGGAGTGGCAACTAGTTTGCAATCTTCCATTCCGAACCTCTTTAGCATTTCTCTGATATATTTAGTTTGAGAAATAAAAATTCCTCGGTTGCTTTGACATATCTGAAGACCCAAAAAGAAGGATAGTTCTCCGAGTAATGACATTTCAAATTCATTATGCATATCCTTTGCAAATTTCTAGCTTAACCTGTCATCAATACTTCCAAATATAATATCATCAACATAAAATTCAATTAATAAAATACCATCTTGAGTTACCTTGATGCAGAGGTTGTTGTCTGCACTTCCTTTTCTGAGCATTACTCTGTTTTGAATGTGAATTGTTGTATGCACTACATGCATCCAAAAAATATCTTTCAATTTGGAATCCATTAGCATTGTTTGAGCCATTTCCTATGTAATTATCATCCATTATGATAATGTTTCTTTGTCTCTGAACCAATCTATGAATCGATGCTCTCGTCCACTGTCATATATATGTCCAAACCTGCTAAGTGTTCTTATGAATCCATCTATGTCCATATTGTCCAAGACTCTACTGCACAAATGTCCATAATGTTGACCCATTTATCACTATACTATCATGAGGTCTTCACTACTACAATTTATTAATTTATCAAATTGTACTTCTGATAACTGACTTCTCTGGATCTGTCTACTCAAACTTTGCAAGTTGCTCAAAGGATGGTTCTTTGGTCTATCACAATTATCGCATAGACTCCCCCTATCTAATATTCATATTACCTGGGAGTCTCTAAGTGGGATGGCTCAGAACAATTCTTGTTCTGATGTGTATTTGTCATCATATTCATCAGTAGATTCATCATCTCTCTGAGCTCTGGCTTCTTTCTTTCTATCTGTGGATTCATCTTTCACTACAATTCCTGAAAGTACAATCTATTGAACATGTTCCTTATTTACATGTCCTTCTTTTCTTTCCGTTATTTTCCAAACCTTTTTGTATCTGACGTCTTTCTCTGTAGAATTTTCTTCATCTTGTTTTATTGTCAATCTTGTGATCTCTGGGACCTAGTTTTTGTTCACCTGTTCTTTGTGTTTTCTTATCCATACTTTCTTATATATGATATCAGTGTTCTCTTTCATGGAAGTATCGATAATACTTCTACAATCACTAGCTATGTGTCCATAGTTATGACATTTGTAACATTCAATGTTACGTGGGGCCACATTGGCACTTCTTACTTGAACATTTCTTTTATAATCCCTACAATATGCAACCTTATGTCCAAAATTAGTACAATAAAAACAACGACCATAAAATAAATTTGCATACCTGGGAGTGAATGATCTTCTTTGTGATGTAGTCCTTCTGAATTTCTGCCTTGACTGATCATGATCATGATTGAAGCTTATTTGTGGCTTGAACATGGATGGTCTTCTTGACGATGTATCTTCAATAGTTTTCTTAGATTCTTATTGACCATGATTCCTTTCTTTGAGTACTTTTGCATAACTTTTTCTATTTTATTCATTCTTCTTTTCTAGCAACCTAGAGTGCTTCTCTTCATTCTCTATAACTAATGTGGATATTTGTGTCTCTTCAACGTTCTTGTTGAGCTTGATGATTTTACTTCTCAATGTGACAACTTATTCTTCAAGCTTCTCAACCTCTTCTTCTTTCTTCATTATCTGAGACTTTGTGAGTTATTCTGTTCTTTTCGCTTCTTCAAGCTGAATTTTAAATGTGATTATTTCTTCTTCAAGTCCTTTCTCTTCTTGACCAAACTCTTCCTCAAGATGGTTTAGATCATTAGTTATTTCCTTAAGATGATCTATCAATATCTTCTCTCTCATTTATGCTTCTTCCTTTTTTGTTGTTATGTTGGCTTCCATATACTTTTTTTGATATTCAAGATTTTCTTCGATCTTTCTGGCTTCTTCTAGTTGAGCTCTTAAGTTCTCGATGACCTATTGGGCTTCTTCAAAAATGTGAACACATTCCTTTTGTTTCATCAATTCTTTCTTGAGTGGCTTGTTTTCTTCTCTTAGTTCATCTAAAGCACTAATCAATTATGTTTCATAATTATCTTCCTTTTCAACTAGTTCTTTTGTCTCATTTCCTTCATGGAATTCTATTTCAAGATGTCCGCGTTTTTCACAATTAAAGAAAAACAACATACCTATGGTGATTATGTACTCTTTATCTTTTGAATCTATTTGACATAGTGAACATATTTCTTCTTGATCTGTACCTGCATCTTCTTTGGCATTTTCTGAATCTGCGATGGGTGAAGAATATATATTATGTAACTTATCCCAAAGTTCTTTGGTTGATAAGCATTTACCAACATTTTCTCTTACTGGATTAGGTAATCCTTCCCAGATGAAATCCATTGTTATTTTGTTATTCTTCTTCAATTCCTTCTTAGTTGCAGTCTTTTCCCTTTTTGAACTATCATATCATGTAATGACTGATAGCCAAATATAATACCCATGTGTCTATAAAAACACTTTCATCCTTCCACTCCACATCTCATACTTTAAACCATTCTGACCATTGAACAGTGGTACTCCATTTTCAAAGTAATCCATGATCTCATTCAAGTGGTTAAACTATTTCTTGAAGGAACTTGCTATGATACCAATTGTTGGATTACTAAAAGGGGGGTGAATCAATAATAGAGCAATTTAATCATTTTTAACCATATAATGCAAGTGTTATATCAATGTAGAATTATCATCCAATAATTGCAGAGTAAATAAACAATGAACAAATGAGCAATCATACACATACACAGTACACCAGTGTTTTTACACTAGTGTTTTTACGTGGAAACCCAAAGTGGGAGAAAACCACAGAATGTTTTTTCTTAAATGTCTTTAAGAATTACATTCATTGGAAGCACCAACTTCCTTTCTTTTACAGCTGCAACTGGAAGGAGACTCCAACCTCCTAGTTTCTCAGGATACAACCTAAGGGAAGCTCCAACTCCCCAATTCTCTGGCTACAACCAGAAGGAGGCTACAACCCCCTAGTTTCTCTGGATACAACCTGATGGAAGCTCCAACTCTCCAATTATTTGGCTAAAACTAGAATGATGCTACAACCCCCTATGTTCTCCAGCTACAACTGGAAGGTGGCTACAACCACATGTCCTTACCCCATCCAATCGCCCTGATGTAGAAGTAGAATGATGGAACCACTGTCACACTATCACTGTAAGATATACTATTGTAAACCTATACCAATACACTTGTACCAAACAACCTGTACCAATAACCAGAACCATGCATCAACCTGTACCTCAACATGTAATCAATATTTACCATAAAAAAAGTGCATAAACCATGCACCAACCTGTACCAAACAACCTGTAATCAACCTGTACCATAAACAAGTGCATCAACCATGCACCAACCTATACCTCAACCTGTAACATGAACAAGTGCATTGACCATGCACCAAACCTGTCACAACAACCTGTCCAAACAACCTATCACAACAACTCGTCTCATCAATCTTATCAACCAAATCAAATCTACTCATCAAGATAAATCCCCAAGACAACTCTCAAAGATGTGCATCAACCAAACATAACACAACAACTCATAATCATCACCAAGATCAATATGTGCTTCTAATAATATACCAATACAAGTATGCTACATCATATATAAACCATGTGTCAACAATACTACTAACAAGTGACTCCAACCATGTACCAAGTATGTATCAATCATGTATCAAGTACTCGTCAACAATGACTCATCAAGACGTACCAACATCATCAACTATACACCTCACGTATGTGCCAACTCATCAACTATTTGTCTCAACCATGTACCCAACATGTACCTCAACCAAAATCCCTCATCAATTTGATCATCCAAATCTAATTTATAACTCTGTAATAGACCTGGTGTATAGGATCACATTCCTGCAAACCTTCCTTAACTTTAACAACAAGAGACTAGCATTTTCATCAAACTTTACTTTAGTCTCACATGACTAGTTTTGGATTAGTCAACAACCTTAACTTGAAGTAATAATAACTATGTACCTGTAATGAATAAAGATATAAAAATGGTACACAATGTTCTTCAGTGTCTTTAATGTAATTCCTCCAGATTTCACTACTTGGAACCTCTTAGAAAAGGAGTTATAGAAAAAATGGCATACCTTGTTGAATTTTGGCTTATTCTAGAGAGCGAACTTGTAGAGCGTGCCCTGCATGGAATATTTGTTGTATGGATCTGAAAATGATACAAATAATACTGCAGACTTTACTTTAACCAATACATTTGGTCTTACTGAATTTGGATCTGTTATGAAGAAGTTATGACGTTTTTACCCAAAACACATGTTTTAGACTAGTTTCAGGACTAGCCACAAACCCTATTTTCCACGGAGTGTAACTCCAAAAATACGACGACCCATAAGATAAAAAAATTATCTCATCTACTTGGATATGTTTCCTCAACAACATCCCAATTTCACAATTTGAATCATTCTATAAAAAAATTTGTTGTGAAAATGGTGATGTGACATGTAAATAACATACCTTAGAAAACATCATCGAAATAATTTATCCTCCCTTGAATTTCGCCCTTCTTTACTTCACCCTCCCTCTAAAATTAGGCTTATATATCCTTTGGTTACCTCAGTCACTTGTAGATATTCAATATGCTCAAGTGTGTTTAAAAATGAGAGACCCTTGCCTCTTGTTTATACTTTCATGTAGCTTCCTAAAGGGGTTACCTTCTAACCATCTTAACCCACTTTCCTTATTTTAGGGCTAACCCACTTCTAACCACTTGTCCACTTGGTAATTTCTCCATTAACTTTATTATTTAAATAATTTCTTTTGTGTCCACTTTGACTTATAGTACACTCATCACTTCACTTTATTATTTAAATTACCTTCTAAC
>ML781139.1:659589-673982 GCA_009831015.1 Picea engelmannii | reverse complement strand
CCTTGCCATAGCAACACCATCAAACCCTAACTCTCTTGTCTTTGAGTTTAAGTCCTTCCTAAACCATTAGTCTCACTTCAAATTGACTCCATTAACCCAAGGCACTAGTCTAGGAATGATCTTGAGCTTGTTTATGCCTTAAACTCTTTTCAAGCTATCTTTAAATTGAAACCCTAACTTACTTAGCATCTAACCCTAGCGATTTGAACTAACCCTAAAACTGATAACGTTTTGCCCTAATTAAACTTTTGCTTGGATAAAAAGGTGTGGCTAAGTTATCTCTTCATAGCCATAGAAGTTTTACAAGCTTTCAGTGGATGAATTTGTCAAAACGTCACTTCTTGGCTAGCTAACCCAAAGTTGCAGACAACAAATTTTATATAGCTGACATCACATGCTTTTATCTCTTGTTTTGCATACAACGTTGTGACATTTTTTCATCCATTGTGATAGACTTTGAGTCATTGATTGCATCTTTAAGCCTATTTGACCAAACGTTCTACTCATTGTCTCTCTTTGACCTGAATATTAAAGCTTGACGTCACATCATTGCAGCAAATATATATATGACGCAGCAACATTACATGTATGAGTTGATTTGAGATAGTTATTGCATTGAGAATTGATACAAGGTTTTAATTGTGAACTTTGAGTGCTTATTATCTATCATGCTTTGTTGAAGAAGTGATACAAGTTATTAACCTTTGCTTAGCCATCATTGACTTCGTCAATAATAGCATTTGATCATTTACTCATATATATGATAAAGATAATCATTTATATCTTGAAGTACTAACCCACTGCAAGCACATATTCTAGTTATTTGTCTTGTCTCGCAAACAGGTGCATCTTCAGTGGATATTTCTCATTGACTATCTCATTCGGGCAACAATCTGTGAAAGGGAAATTCTTTGACTTGATCTATTACCCTTAGCCCTTCATTGACCTAGATTGCTTAGGGACGTCTCCCTTGGACTAGCCCTCCTAAATAGAAAGAGCCCCCCATCGAGGTGACAGTGGGTGGGGAAGCTCCTGTTACGCCGGTTTTAAGCATTGACTCAAGCTATCTAAACCTTTCATACAAACCGTGCGATAACAGGACATTATAAAACGAGCAATAAAAAATTACAGTTTGAAATTGAGAAGGAGAAATATTTTAATGGGTTAACAGAGAAAGATAATCAATACTTCAAAGAGCGCATTCAGGAACTCATCGCACAAAATGAAGAACTAAAGACCAAAAGACAAAAAATGGATCAAGACTTACTAGAACGAGATGAAGAAATATTACGATCAAAAAATCATAATCAAAATTTACTAGTTAAAATCAAAAAGTCAAAAGACAAGAAGCAAGGGAATAAAAATTCAGAACAAGAAAATCAAGGTCTCTAGGAGAAATTAACTGAAAAAGAGGAAAAAATATCATGCCTAAGGAACCTTAACCAGAAGTTACTCGAACAAATTAAAATCTTAAAGGATGAAAGAAAGGAGAATCTATCGGTTAGAAAATCAGGCAGAACTTTTACGATTAAAACGACATAATCGGGATTTATTAACTCGTATTAAAAGGCTCAAGCATAATATGTAGTCTTTACAATAAGAGCTAAATCGCAAAACATCATTAGTCGACAAGGAAACAGTGACTGGCCCAATAGAGAAATTATCTGACATTCAAATTTTGACAGTAGAAAAAGGAACCAATACCAAGTCAGTTGATGTTCAAATTCAAAAGAATGTTTACATGGACAAATCACTACAAACATCAAAAGAATATGATTCCAAGGAAAAGTCACAAGAGATTAGGATGCATTATCGTCATCCAAATCACAAAAGTCACTACGACCAACGACTAGGGAAAGAAGAAAATAAACAATGTTCTTCTTACCAACAAATAAACTACCACACTGAAAAAGAATGAAGACAAAATCAACAATTTGTAGGGAAGCTTAAAATGAGAATCCCCATCCAAACAATCGTTCATCAAACAATTCCAATGAAAGTAGATTTGGGATGGATCACTCCCCAAAAGATGCAACACATCAGTTTGGGAATTCGAAGGTTATATCATCTTGTGTCGTCGAGAGTCACGACTACAAGCACAGAAGATTTGAGAAGACATCGTGTGCCAGAACAAAAGTTAAAATGGAAGCCTTCCAATGATTATGCTTCGAGGAAAAAACATTTTTAAGGGGAAGGCAATGTTATGAACATAAATATACATATAAAATAGATATTAATAACATAATAATTAAATGATAATTAATAAATAATAATTATTAATAATGAAAAGACATGTCTCAAATGACATGACTATTCGTTAAGGGCCCATATATATATATTTGTCTATATGGATTTGATTACTATATTCCAGATATTTTGGATTATTTGTGCATGACAAACTTTGTTCGTCTCAGATTTATAATACAATGGTGTAGTGGTAGTAGCATTATTGTAAGGACTGCACGTTTGTGGTCGTAGCAACTTGAACATTCTCTTTGACTGACTCTGCAGTTGTCTCTAAACTATTTCACAGAAGAAACAATTTCATATATATATATATATAAACAGAAGCAACAATTTACTCTCTATAGAAACTGCATGCACTAATTTGGAAAGTGATTAATAAGAAAATTTTAAAAACTTTAAAAACAAACGCAAACAAACCATTTGAATAAAGGAATGATGAGAAACATAGTTACCATATACGAATTCGGATTCAGATTTGGTACAATTCAAATAAAAAAACTGGTATTGAAAAAATGTGATTCCAAAAAATACAAGTATGAAAAAATGTGATTCCAAAAAACACAAGTATGAAAATTACTAAATTTTAGAAAACCTCCCACAATGTATGCGTCATTTTATTTAAAACGACACAGTCAATACTGCCATGTTTAATGTGGTTTATTAATTTAACTAGTCATATAAATGCACATCACAGCACACGATTAATGAATAATATAATATTGTATGGATGGCTATTAAAGGTTCGATGATTATCCCTCAAATGGGGTGCCACGCCGCCAGCATGAACATTGTTGACTTAAATACACCTGATGTCTCCCTCACATCTATTTCTCATAGGATGGGCATCATTCAAGGCTCATACGAGCAGGCAAGACATCTCTATCACTCGGGTTTAATGGCTCCTTCAGTTCAGCAAGGTTGGCGGATGGTGATGGATACGAGAGGCACATGCAAGGTCTCTTCAGCTCCTTCGACGCCCCTCCATTTACTCTAGGTATGTTCTAGCTCTCACCATTCGACTCTGGTTCAATTCTTGGGTTTTGGCTCTTGTGTTTTTGCTCCAGCCATTCTCCCCCTCCCTCTGCAAGTTCTATGCCCGCTCAGAGTCTGGATTGTCTCCACAATCATGCCTCGAGAGCATGGCAAGCCCAAGAGAGGGCCCTCTTATTACAGCTACGTTGTCAGGCAAAGAAGGCTTTGTCGCTTCACCCGGGCTCCTTCGACCCCTCTGGTTCGTCGAGACAGGGGGAATGACGAGCCTCCAATGGCCTTTGTAAAAGAAGAGACCCCCGCAGAGTCGATTATCATCCCGCCAAACTCCCTTTTGTACATTGTTCCAAACCCCCATGACCCGCTTTACACTAGCCATTCCTTCCCCGTTGCAGTTGGTATCTCAAATTGGGCAACTTGCACAATTTAGGAAGAAATATCGTCGGACGACTGCCTAATGGATGCCCCCACATAGTCGATTATCATCATGTCAGCCTCCCTTTTGTACATTGTTCTATACCCCCATGACCCTCCCAACACTAGCCATTCCTTCCCCGTTGCAGCTAGTATTTCGGATTGGGAAACCTACACAATTTAGGAAGAAATATCGTCGGACGACCGCCTAATGGATACCCCCCCACCTCCCTCCACAGCTTCGAACTAGGACTCGCGTTCCACTTGTTTGCTCTTGCCAGAACACTTGGAACTCATCTTCGAGATGCGCAGGGACATGCAAGAACTGCTACAAGGCATACCCTACTCAACAATTGTCTCGACATATTGTATGATGCTCTCTCGAGCTCGCAGAGTCAACAACAGTGCCCGACCTATGCACAATCATTCATCTTCACTCCCACTGGTGGAACTCACGACGACACATGCTTCACTGGTTCATCCACTGCTTAGTCTTTTTCCTTTTAGCTCTATGGACTGTAATTGCAAAAATTTTGTAGGAGTTTACATTTCCATGTTCAGGTTTCTCTCTTCCTACTAAGATAGTTTAGACATTAAAATTCACAGCCACCTACTCCAGTTTCCATTTGTTTGGCGGAACAGGTGGCGGATTTTGTCTGGATCTAGACAACATAGCAGGCAACCACATGTTCTGGTTTTCACTTGTCTGGCGGAACAGGTGGCAGGTCTCTAGATATTGTTATGTTATGTATGATTGTGACAGAATTTTAAGGAAATAAACTTTTATTTACAAAAAAAAAAGGTTCGATGATTATCACGCAGAAAAAAATTGATGGACAATTTCCATGAGAATCGAATCCGAATTTGAGAGAAACTTAGCTGAATTTCATAAACCTTTTTGAAATTTTCAACAAGTCATTTAGGCACTGAGAACAGCCATAACCCCAAAGAATGAAGGGGAATACACCTCACATGATTGCCATTAGTATACATTCGGGTATCAAAAACCAAAGAAAATTAATAAACATTTGATAATAATTAATTGAACTGGTCCATTTTAGAGCTTTTCCAACCCCAACAATCAATGCCATATGGATCAAAGTCAATAAATGCATGTGTGGGCGCAAATGGTTGGACTCTCTGACCGGGACTAATATTTCATCTTTTTAAGGCCATTCCATCAAAGAGGCCCAATCTCTTGTCTACACTCATAATTACAGCTGCAAATGGCCCCATATGCAATCAGCAGCAACAAAAATGAACTTATTGCATTCTTGGTTTATCCAAAAGATCTATCCCAATCACTTATCTACACTCATAATTACAGCTGCAAATGGCTCCATATGCAATCAACAGCAACAAAAATGAACTTATTGCATTATTGGTTTATCCACAAGATCTATCTTGATATATTGGAAATCACTTAATTACAGCTGCAAATTGCTCCATATGCAATCAGCAGCAACAAAAATGAACAAATTCTTGCATTCTTGGTTTTATACACAAGACCTCTCTTGATGTATTGGAACTCAGGAATTTCTTATTTAGCTTTAGCTTGAAAACATGTTTCATCCGCATCAAAGGATATATGTGAAAAACATGACGAACAAATTAAAGAGCATTTAAGCTTTTACCAGCTAGAACAATGAATGTCATATGCATTAAAATTGTTATATGAGTCCAGTATAAATGGATATAAGTTCAAACCAGGGCTATTGTTTTAAGGCCATTTCATCAAAAGACAATCTCTAATATACAATCAAAGTGCAGCTGCGCAATTGCTCAATATGGAAGCAGCAGCAACATCTCTGAGCAAAAAGTATTGCTTTCTTGGTTTAACCCACAATCAAAGTGCAGCTGCACAATTGTTCAATATGGAAGCAGCAGCAACATCTCTGAGCAAAAAGTATTGTTTTCTTGGTTTCATCCGTGTCAAAAGATATATTTGAAAAACATGACCAGCAAATTAAAGAGCATTTAAGCTTTTACCAGCTAGAACAATGAATGTCATCTGGATTAAAATTGTTATATGAGTCCAGTATAAACGGATGCAAGTTCATACCCAGACTATTGTTTTAAGGCCATTTCATCAAAAGACAATATCTAATATACAATCAAAGTGCAGCTGCACAATTGCTCAATATGGAAGCAGCAACAACATCTCTAAGCTAAAAGTATTGCTTTCTTGGTTTAACCCACAAGATCTATCCTGATATATTGGAAAGTAGGAATTCTTTAGTTTTAGCTTGAAAATGTGCTTCAATAGAGACAAATGATAAATATAAAAAAGTGCTTCAATAGAGAGAAATGATAAATATAAAAAAGTGCTTCAATAGAGAGAAATGATAAATATAAAAAAGTGCTTCAATAGAGAGAAATGATAAATATAAAAAAGTGATAACTTATTGTCACACACCAAATTTCCACACTACTAAGTGGCACACTTATGTATCTCATTCTACTAAGTGTCGCACTTATGTATCACTTATGTAGGTGTCGATTTGCCACATTCCTATGTGTCACACTTATATTCTACTAAGTGTCGTAATTGAATGTCGCAACTCTATCATCATGGGGAAGTGTCGGTCATGTTCCCTAGACAAATTGGGGGAGGAAACCCATCACATGGAGGCCTATATACACTATCATCGTGTGGAAGTGTCTATCATGTTCCCTAGACAAATTGGTGAAGAAAACGCATCATTTGAAGGTCGAAAAACCACCTTTTACCTTGAGTTTTTGACCATTTTTTTATGACTGACGCCCCCCTTCCCATACATAGGGAGCATCAGTCCCTTGGTAACACTCCATGCTCAACTATAGGGGAGCATTAGTGACGCTCTGTGCTAAGCCTTTGGGGAGCATTAGTTTGGTTACAACCAATTCCACCTTTTTTGGAGGAAATGTTCCGGGCGGTTGGAGTTTGTTTGGGGGAGTAGAGTCTTATCTATATACTTGATCCTAGGCTGAAGATCCTAATTAGTTGAGCCATATCCTCAACCATACTCCTAAAATACTCCATGGTGGTTGAGCCTTCATTTGTTATATAAGGAGGCCACTCAAGGGTAAAGGGGAAAGTTCTGAAGAGTATCAAACCTCTGTTCTTATGACATTCAAAGATAGTTCAGTAGCATTTTGGAAGTGCACAAAAGGGGCTGGATAGGAGGAGCATTGGAGGAAGCTTGCTTAACATCACATGATTGTAAGTGTTGTCCATTGTTTCTCATGAATATAAGCTTGGCCTATTCCCATACTTCTGTCTCATTTACTTTACACCTAAGTTGCACGAAACGGGGAAACGTTTCCAAGTTTCCGAAACTGGGACGGTACGAAACATGCCCCCAAAAAATGGAAACGTCCGACGAAACGCCGTATATAAAAAATTAATATATATATATATATATATATATATATAGTTTTTTTTTAAATAAGACATTATATTGCAAGAAAAACATAATGATGCAAAAAAAATGCAATAATGAGTTAAGAAAAACATAGAAAATGCAAAAAAATATATGTTTCACTGTTTGGGGGCCCCATGGCCCCCTTTTTTTTTTCTTATTTTGCCTCAAAGACGCCCGAAACATTGGCCGTATGGGCCGATATTGCCAAGAAACGTCGTCGGTCGTACTATACAGCGTTTCCAAATCGGGAAACGTCGTACGGTATGGTCAGTGGCGTTTCTTGTCCGTACCGTACCAGTTTCTGAGTTTCGTACCAGTTTCCTACCCGAAACCGAGGGGGTGGGGGGCGTTTCCTACAACTTAGCTTTACACATGAATGTTTATGTGTGTTTCATTTAGTTAGATTTGTTTCAATCTAACTTTGTGCAAGTACTAGAAGAGGAAGATCGTTTTGTCTAAGTGTAGGGAGATCGTGTTTGAGCTAGGAATGGATCCAATGCCGGAGCAACAAGGAGCAGCGAAGACAACCTTCGCAAAAGGTTCACTCTTATTTCCTTTTCCTTCTTCTCATTTTCATGTGTCAATAGACAAGAGCAAGGGATGTTAGTGTCCACTTGCTATATTTTGTCTTTAGCCGAGGAAAACCCGACTAAGGAGAGCTTAACCTGTCCGTGGGGTAAGATTTCTCACAACACTTATTCTAGTAGTACAAACTGTCTCTAGGTATTTTAAATTAACTAGTCAAAAAGTAGGTTAATTGCAAGTTCATATACCAAATGCAAAGGTGTATTAATGGAAGGTACAGTGTTATCTCATTTCTAGCTCATTTGCTAGAAGTGAAATATAGTTCATTCAAGGAAGATTGACTATTTATACACCTCAATCAGAAAACTGCTACAAACAAGTAACAATCTTTTTGAAGTCTAGAAATCTAATCAGTTATTAGTTGGGCTCCATTAAGGAGAAAATTCAATGCAAAACTCAATGCTTGACTTGATGATCAGTTATGTCTGCCTTGATCCAATTTCAAAATGAAAAAACAAGTTGCATGTTTAGACATGATCAGTGTGCACGAAGCGGGAGCGTTTTAGGAAGCAAGAGCGTGGGAAGAGTCATTTTCCAAAAATCCTCGGAAGTGAAGCGTTCCGAAAGCGTTTGTTATATATATATATATATATATATATATATATATATATATATATATATTCAAAAAAACATGTAAAGACAAATTAGCTACAGAATATATGAAAAAATGCATGTGTACATCAATATAGATAGAAATGCCATCCATAGTACATACTACATAGTACATCAATGATTAACCAATCGAGCATCAACCATCTAAATTCTAGCAATTACAAACTTACAAACCAACATACAAATTTTTAAGCCATATCGATATAATAGAAAGTAGATTATAAACTTATGAAATGAAATCATATATCCAAGAACTATCAACAATAACACGAGTCATTACCAAATAGTTATGTTTACAAAATAGGCCATCTACACTGAAGTATGAAGACCTAAAGGTCCAAAACTCAAAAGTTTAAAGTTTAAATCGAGCTAGTTGTCAAATACTATGAATCTATCATCTATAAACTATAACCTGCTTGAACCTCTGGATCTTGGTGTTTTCTTTTCTTGGACCCACCACCAAGTGTTGGTGATGAAAGCCATGATACATGATAGTATTTAGGTGTTAGCACATATGTTAAGGCATGTAGTGGAATATTTAGCATTCCTCATCGTTTTTCCACCTCTACACGAATATGATTATAGAGGTTGGCATCTCTAGGCTCAACAATGTCTTTAATCTATCCTAGCATGCTATCCATTTGCTCATACACCTCTCCAATGATTGGCCGATCTGAATCTGCAAACTTGATCATGTGATAAATTGGCTTGGTGAATTGCAAAACATACCAAACATGTGACCAAAATTGTCTCCTTCACTGCATTAGCACCTTCTCTATCATTGCTTAATTAATCTCATGCATCACTCATCACCATAGCACCCAAAGCTTGTCTCACCTTTCGTTAGGTGGCTAAAGGTGAGGTAATAGCTAACAAATCTAGTGTTTGCAATCTTAAGTAGTTGCAACTTAGAGTGACTGATGTAGAAGTAATTGACCCTTGAATGCCCGATGATAAATTTGATGAGTTGTTTCCCTCTCTTGTACAATTGATTAATCCATCCACATTCTCTATGCTTGACAATATCATGCATCAAAAGGTTCAAGGTGTGCACCAAACACCCAGACCAAAAGATGTGTGGATGAACTTGCTCAATGCTTTTACTTGTTCCCTTACAGTTTGTTGCATTATCAGTGATTACTTGAATCACATTAGAAAGACCAACATCATTAATTGTTCTCAAGAAAAGCTCTGAAATGTTTTGAGAAGATGCAATAATTGAAGAGGAGTCACATGTTGCAAGAAACACTGCATCGATAGCAGAAACACCAAGAGCATTGATCAAATGTTGGTTTCTAACATTTTTCCAACCATCTGATATAATGGATACCCCAACGTCCGCCCATTCATCTGTAAACCGTGTTAGAGTTCTTTGAATTATTGTTTTTTCCCTGTCAAGTAACACAGTTCTAGCTTTCTCATAGTTGGGGCTCTTGGTATCATTTGGGGGCTCCGTTGATTACCTTGACAAGATCATGCCAATAGGGGAAGCGAAGCACATTGAATGGGATACCACAAGCATAGAGAAACCGGAGCACTTTTGCATCCACCTCATCCCTACCTCCAATATCAAGGAAATCTGTTATTGTTCTTCTAGATCTAGAGGTTCCAGAATCACGAGGAGATGAAGATGTGTTGCCACCAAATCTAGATGAGGCATCGGATTGAAGCTTTTGTTTTTTACCATACTTTTTTTTGTGCAACATCCTCTATCTTTATATATTTTTCACTCTGTTCCTTGGATATCTTAGGGCAAACTGTGATCCCAATGGCCCCCTTATTGTCATCACTCTCCATTACACCACAAAGATGCCTCCTCACATGGGTATATGAACTGGTATAAGGTTTTCCATCATGACAGTCATGAGGAAATAAAAATTTAATGCTTCCACCACCTCTCTCCTCCTCAACTTTTGTTACAAATTTTCACAAGGGTCTCAAAAAATCTTTGTGTCCTACATTGCCCTCTTCATTGCCTTCTTCATCCTCTTCAAACCCTTCACCAGCTTCATATTGTGGGTCATCTTGAGAATCACCACTATCATCTTCGTCCCTTCGATGTCTTCTCCCCACCATGACCATGAGAACCAAAAAAGAAATGATAAACCAAAAGAAAACCATTTTCTTCAAGTTTTAGATGAACAACCTGCAATATAATGAAGGAGAAGAAGGAATGGGAAAGAGTAGGAGAGGGAAAAAAAAACAAAGTTAACCCAAGGAAATGAGGGAGTTGGGGTTTGGGCTTGCCTCTTTAGCTCTTGAAACTTGAAAGTTGAAACCTTTCGAAAATGGTTGCCTTTGTTCTCTCCTCCAAGCTCCTATTTTCTCACTCTTCCAAGCTCTCCTTTGTTTCTCCTCCAAGCTCTCACAAATCTGCACTCTCAATCTCTCATTTGCTCTCTCCTCCAAGATCAAGATGAGAAAGAATGAGGAGAATGGAGGGGAAAGAGCTCCTTTATTCTCCTCCTTTCTTTCCCCTAAACCCTAAGCCTAAGCTAGGCCCCCCACCCCCACTCAAAAAATATTAAAAAAAAAAATCATTTTTTTTTTAAATCCACGGGTTCTCTTAAGGAAGCCCGCGGGCATCGTGGAAGCGCGCGTGAAGCGTGCCAAGAAGCATCTGAAGCGCACTTCGGAGCGGGACGCTTCCAAAAAACCAATAAGAGTCTTAAATTGCTCCGAAGAGCACTTCCGAGCGAGCTTCCTGGACTTACCCACTCGAAGCGAGGGGGGGGGGAGCTTCCTGCAACACCAGACATGATCACACCAAAATATGTTGGATCTTTACCAGCACAACCTTTTTTACTACATTAACAGGCCTTTGTCCAAAATTTCTAACTTGTTACACCATTTTATTTTGACCCTGATCTTCATCTCTTCCTCGGGTTAAGAGTTTTCCTCTTGTATCATCTATAACTCTCTTTTATTGAATGTACAAGTTTTCTGCAGAAGCTGTATTCTTTCCACTCACTGTCGGGATAATGAGAATAAGTCAAGCAGAGTCATCCCAACTGTATCCAAGCTTCATATCCCCATTGAAGATCCCCTTGGACTGCCTAGGACTTTGCCAGCCCACAACGGAGTCTAGCCACCTACTTTGCTGCTCCACTGCAAAACCTGCAGCCTGTAGCAGGGTGTACATTCTGCCATTGACTCGCAAGCCATTACAAGGATTCCTAATCCCTAAAGGGGGCTGCCAGCCAATATTTAGACAGGCAGGCCCAATGTGGGCCTGGAAACTCTCCACTTATCCCACTTCCCAAGTTGAAAATTGTGGGTCCATATCCACATCTTCTTTCCTTATGCCCATTTTATCATTCATGCCCACAAAATGGCTCATCAGGGAGCAAACTTGAAATATGTATTCAAACGTAGGTTGCTTAGAACCATTCAATTTTTAGGTATATTTTAACTTTATCAACTGCATAATAATCCCATACATAAAATTACCACTTAAATATGTCGAACCTTAAACAATATGAGCCAACGAACCCTCTGCTAGAAAAAGAGGCAAAAATAATATTCTTGCTTGGTTCTATCAGTCTAATAAAAAATCCATGCTTATCAATGGATAATCGAGAAATACATGGACATTTTTTGTCGACAAATTTAAACCAGCCACTATAAAAGGAAAAAATGCAACACAAAGAAAAGATGGTTGGTATGACTCCCCTAGATATCAATCCATTATACATGTTCAACCAAATACGACTCTTCTGGGAATATCATGTTGCTATGATGGTCTAGGTCAGATGATCAAGTCTGATCAAAGAGTAACAAGTGCGCAGGAGCTGAAAAGTCTTCAAGATTGTGTAGTCAAAGTTGAGGGTCAAACCAAAGCCGCCACCCCAGGCTGCAGGATGTCTGAAGCATCACAAAATGAAGTTGCAGATCAGATGCAGAATGCAACGCCAAGAACCCCTAGGTTATTGCAGAGACAAAGAATCAAGTTGCAGCGCTGTTTGGGACTGCAATCCAAGGTTGCAAAGTTGACACACTGAAATGCACAAGCAAAAAGAGAGAGACCCACAACCCAAGCTGGAAAGATGAAGATTTGTACTACAGGAATTAGAAGACTCACAACTAAACATTGCGAGGGCATAGAAGCTGCACTACACCTTTGTGGATACTAGAGTACCGCGACAATATGAAGGCCATAAGACCACAGGTAGAATATGAAAAACACAGGA
This sequence comes from Picea engelmannii, assembly GCA_009831015.1. Classification (NCBI taxonomy): domain Eukaryota; kingdom Viridiplantae; phylum Streptophyta; class Pinopsida; order Pinales; family Pinaceae; genus Picea; species Picea engelmannii. The sequence goes on along the minus strand of ML781139.1, from coordinate 661,540 downwards.
CAGGAAGCTAAGTGAACATGGCATTCGGCTTTCCAACTTCTATGACTATTGGCCCTTGGGACTCTAATATAAACCATGTATGTATAGCTTGTAAAGTTGTAATCTAAATCACTCGGTTGGTGTTCGTGTTCAAACTTGGGGGCAATGAAGTTATAAAAAAGCTCGCTCATGCAAAAAAAAAATACAGGTAGAATATGAAAAACACAAGGAAGCTAAGTGAACATGGCATTCGGCTTTCCAACTTCTATGACTATTGGCCCTTGGGACTCCAATCAGAAACCATGTATGTATAGCTTGTAAAGTTGTAATCTAAATCACTTGGTTGGTGTTCGTGTTCAAATTTGGGGGCAATGAAGTTACAAAAAAGCTCGCTCATGCAAAAAAAAATACAATAAAATTCGGTGCTCGCCATTAAGTTCGATAAGACGATTAAGTGAATTACATTATAATTTTATATCTTCAAATGTCAATTGGGTCTAGCTCAAGTGGTTGAGAGGAAGAGTGTTATTCTCCCAAGTCCCCACCCAGAATCAATTCCTGCAAATGATATGTTTATCTCTTAATAAGTATATTGTTGTATCAAATGATATGTTTATCTCTTAATGAGTATATTCTTGTATCAGCCTTGAGCCTCAAGAATCTGATTTACCCTGGGTACCATCCTCAGAATGAGGGGAAGTGCCCAGTATATTTCCCTGGGATATATATTCCATGGAATTTATAAAAATAAATTTAAAAAAAAAAAAAAAAACTCATCTTCAAATATAAAAACAAATACAAAGAATTTTGAACTTCAAATTTGACCCAAAAATACGTCAAATTTAATGTTAAAACTCAATACATACACACCAAAAACAAAGTGCCCAGTATATTTCCCTGGGATATATATTCATGGAATTTATAAAAATAAATTAAAAAAAAAAAACTCATCTTCAAATATAAAAACAAATACAAAGAATTTTTAACTTTAAATTTGACCCAAAAATATGTCAAATTTAATGTTAAAACTCAATACATACACACCAAAAACAAAACGTAAAAGGTATTTTTGAAACTTATAAAAAATTATGCATGGCCAATGAGATTCACCATTCGATTTGCTGCTGCTCGAGATTGGACTAAATTCAAGTCTTTTTGAAAATAAATCAGCATGGGTGACTAAGGAACTTGTAATAGAAAAGATGGGATGGAGAAGAAAACAGGAGTGTAATAGTTGTGGTCTCTGTAACAAAAGCTTTGTTTACAGAGTTCCCTGTGTAATGGTCTAAGTATGTGTGCTGCATTGCTATTTATTTCTCGTATTTTTTTTTATTTCTACTTTTGTTGACTAGGAAAAGGAAATCGGTGCGCATAACAAATCTCAATTCTGAAATACATTGTGATATCCCTTTAAATCACAATGTCGTGTACCCTCCCATGCACTCTCAGACATGGAACGAAAAGCCACTTACAACCCATTAAAAATTCTAGGCCATTAAGAGACCAGTTCACCATAACATTAAAAAATTTAGACCATTAAGTCGTGTACCCTCCCATGCACTCTCAGACATGGAACGAGAAGCCACTTACAACCTATTAAAAATTCTAGGCCATTAAGAGACCAGTTCACCATAACATTAAAAATTCTAGACCATTAAGAGACCAATTCACCATAACATAACAGAGGTGGTTTTCCATAGAGGCCCAAAGCAATTTAAATGCATGCATGGGTGTAAATAATAAAATGCAGTGTAATAAAAACAATTTAAATGTATGCATGGGTGTAAATAATAAAATGTGGTGGAATAATTAAAGATACGCTAACCGAAATTCATGGCAGCCGTGCCCATATTCAGAATTAAGTACTTTCACACACACAGCATGCACAATACATATATTTCTAATTCAATTGTAGATTTATGAACAGAGATGGAACACTCAGCTTACACTCAGCTTTTAACCAAAAATGGTC
>ML781139.1:615310-632095 GCA_009831015.1 Picea engelmannii | reverse complement strand
TCATTCTAACCACGAATTTACAATTTATACATAATCTGATTCAATACATTCCAAGGGTCAAAACTGGCATTTTACAGACAAGCTAACATTACTTGTACTAAGAAAGCTGCAAATCTAAAGAAAACACTGGCACATAAAATTTCAGATTGAATACCAGAATTTTAGATCAACCGAAGATCTAAACCAACCCCCCATGTTTGAGGTACTATTTTGTTTATATTAAACACTCCTGCAATTCCTTGAACTGACTCCAAATCGACAAGTTCTGTATGATGGATATTCTTTGAGTTTGGTGTCACTTAAAAAACCACCAAATTCAAGGAAACTAAGGCATATATTAGTCAAAACTTGCAAAGCATGTTGAACTTCTAAACATAGTAGATGATAATTGGATAGACAGATAGATATAGTTGAAGAGTAACAATTCTAAAAAATCGAGACCAGATTGAAGAGAAACCTATACATCATCCTTTCACTTACACTTCCCAAAATAATGTTTAGAGCTACATGATAGAATGCAAGTATAAACAATATTTGCTGTACAATGTAGCCCAGTTTGTGAATTCCTGAGCAATCCTCGGTTATGTAACTCACCAACCCTAGCTCAGTCGCAGGGCTGCACAGTAACATGAATTTACAGGAGGCAAAAAATGGATTAATCCAAACCCATCCAAAAAGTTGAAACCAAAACGAGAAAGAATAAGCAGTTTCACTGTTTGACAAGAGATATAGTTGTCTGAGGAAACACTGAAAATTAAAAATTAAAAACAAAATAATGGTTCTTGGGTAAAACTGCTTAGACAGAACAGAAGGTAAAATACATAAAATTTCTGTTAACAATGTTCATTGTCAACAGTGGTGTAGTAGCTGTGAAATTCCTCAAACTGGTGGAATGTTTGAAAAGGAGAACCCTTTGTAACCCTTGTAAGCATAGTATGCAAGCCTCGTGTAATAAAAGCCGGGGATAAATAGCATGCCTCCAAGTATGGCAAAAAAAATTCCTGCACCAAAAGTGAAAAATTAAGTGAACAGGCAAAAGCAATCAAAACAACACAAAACTAATTTAATTGTTTACTTCCAAACATGTAATACATCCCTGAAATTCTGTTTATTATGTAAAAGAAATGATCCCGCTAGGTCTTCCATCTACTCTGGCCATAGGCTATACAATGGCAATCAATTGCCTTACAAAAGCATTATTAAGACAAAGCTATTTCTCACCCATATCTAATTCTGATTGTCTTAATAAGAACTATAATCATCAAATGAACAAAACTTGAACTAAACATCACCCATTTTCTAAGTGTCGCCCATAATCACACAACTGGACTTGAACAACTCGACGAGGGTGGGGAGAAGTATGAGCCGGCCTCAAGCTAAAAACTAGGCAAAAAAAACATTAAATTTTAAAGAAAAATAATAGTTCTCAGACTGCCAAGTTTTTTCCATGTTTCAATTACTCAACGAGTACTCATGAGTGTAAGTAATACTCGTCAAGTTGTTGCTGACTACTACTCAAACTTCCAATTTGCCAAGTTGAATCAACACAGCCTATTTCAGTCCTGCGCTGAATCAATGTGCTAAGTACTGATCAGACAAGAAATTTGTGGGTTATTTCTGACCAAAATGGCTGCCAACAACTTAAAAATCAAATTCAGTATTAATAAAATTTCTCTACAATATATTAAGTTCTTAACCATTATAAGACAAGTTAGCACACGGATTGGAATTCTTCAAAATACAATAAGAGTGACTATCTTCTTTTGTTTGTGGGTACATTATGGGATGGATTGGTTGATCGGTCCATCAATGCAGCATTGACGATTCGTGAGTGGCTTTCAAACTTGGCACATGGTCGCATGTTTTTGTTATCCTGGAGTTGTTGGTAGGATAGATGCTTGAGCAGGTCACACTTATATACAAGTACATATGATCGGCAGGGTATTTCATTCGAGCAAGTGCCCCATACTTACAAATTCAATGCATTGTTTAGAGCAAGTATGGGAGGTTGAAGATCCCCAAAGGGTATGGCCAGGTTGGTTCTTGCAGACTTATCTGTTTTTGAGATCTGATCATAGTTTTGGATACCCAGGGAGATGTGCATGGAGTTCAAATTTCAGGCAAATCTGAGAGGTTGCTACTTTTAGCAATTCCCAACTTTAAGTAGATCGACAACATAATTGCATATTTGAGTTGAGTTCCCCATTGGGAGATTTGCATATGGTTCCAATTTCAACTAATTTCGAGGGCATGGACTTTAGTCTATTTTTGCAGTGTGCTATTTTTAGCAGGATCACTAGACTTTTGGATACCCAGTATGGCATACAACATCAATGTCAAGTTTCACACCATTCTAAGCACTTTGAAATTTCAAGGACTAGATGCGTTTTGGCATGGTTGAGAAGGTACTTGGTGGGCCCACATGGAATTTACTTGCTATTTTGGGACATTTAGAGCCTTGAGAGGTCTTCATGTGACCTTACTTGTTGTGACCCCCTTTGGAACTCCTATTCCCCTTCATTGAACCGCATCCACTGCTATTTTGAGATTTAATCCTACTCGCACTCCTCTTAGATAAGATAAGATAAGATAATTTTATTAATGTCCGACTAGAGACCACAAAGGTAGGTCAAATGGATTGTTGTTTGCAATGATGTCATTACAAAGCCAAAGTACCAAAGGGTCTCCTATAAAAGACAAGATGCAGAAAGTAAAATGTAATAAGGTAGAGTGAGATCCATGCTGAGGCATGAAGAACCATCGACCCCGAGAACAAAGATCTGCTCTGATGAGGAGATATACTATAAGAGAGGATCTAAGAACAGAAGGATCCAGAGGTAAGGAAATAGGTCTGTCATGGAATGGACCCATCTCTCCTACCATCCTGTTAATGATTGCAGCTATAGGAGACATCCTCCAACCTACAACCCTGTGAGATGTGGAATATAGCAATTATGTGAAGTCTTACTCTCAGCTTACAAACCTGAGAGAAAGACCCTAATAAAGGGTTCGTGGTTCCAACCTGGGACAGGAGCTAGGAATGTATATGGCCTCCTCCATGACATGAGAGAGAAGAACTCCAAATGATTATCCGATGTAAGAGAGATCTATTGAGTTAGAGAAATCCTAAAAAGCGTTGTGCACATCATCATGAGAATAAGAACGAAGATGATGTGATGGCCTCCTCTGAATAGAAAATGAGTTGATGTGAAGACTCCAGATGATCCTCCTGTCGGTAGCGCAGTGGGAAAGCAAATCTGTAGAGCAGACATGACTATGGCTGAGCATAAGTGCACGTGTGAGGACCTAGTTCATCTTTGTAATGCAATGACTCAGGACTATGACATCCCTATGGACGTAGCCCCTAGTGGATGAGCACTAGTGGGTGTATCAGATCCTTTGCTATATATTGTTCAAGAGTCAAGCCTACCTGTAACCCTAGTTATTGTGTAAAGGGTACAGGTCAGCCCTATCTTATTCTGTCTAAAGATAAACTGTAAAAGATAATTAATAGTAATTATTATAATAATAAACAATTAATATGTCTAAGTGAGGTCGGCCCTATTGTGCCAATAGACACTTCAGTTGATAGGATAAGTCTAATATAAGTAAGATGAAATCTTTCATTTGTAGACACACACTCACTTGTAAGTTTTGGAAATTTCAGCAAGTACACTTCTTGGTAAAAGTTGTGTGCCTCTCTTGGGCGCTAGGGTTTCTAGGTTTTGTGCACCCTCTTGTGTGCTAGGATATTCTTGGTGGTGAAAAGGTATTTCTCTTGAAGAGTATAGCAAAGGATTTGGCTGGGTTTTTCTCCCTTGTTTGAGAAGGGTTTCCCAAGATATATCTTGGGTTCTTGTGCATGGTGCTTCTTCGTGTGATCTTGGTTGCTACAGCATTTATGGTTATGGTTAATTGTTAAAATGAAATGAACTTCGTATTTAGCCTAAATGCTATGAAAAACTAACATGGCTTCAGAGCATAGGCATGAAAGAACCCATTGCACAAAGCATCCACCAAGTCTCATCCCTTATCAGCAAATCCTCCACTTTTGCAAAACCGTACGACCTTCCCAAGGTTCCAAAAAATTCCGTACAGCCCTCCTTTCTGAAGTGTTTTAGCCCCTGAAACTTACACGTTGAGGCTAACTCCAGCATAGAAGAGTACGGCCTCTTCCAATGCATCTTCAGAAGCTCTCAAAACCTAATTCTGAGAAATTTTGATTTTTGGCCCTAGGGTTTCTAGGGTGTCGAAATTTCCTGCAGAAATATCTCTGGTTTTCTGAAGAAACATTGTTCTGAATCAGCAAGCATCCTTGTGTTACTGTCAATTTGATTGTTGGCAGTCATAAGTCCAAACATAATCCAAACTACAAAAGATTCAAGAAAAGATGAAGAACAAAACTCCAATGGAAGATAGGCTTGATGGAGCAAGCAACTTCAACCCTTGGAAATCAAAGCTTTTAGTCACTCTTGAAGAAGAAGATCTCCTAGACGCAACCACTAAAACTCTACCAGAAACAGCAACTGAATTAGAGAAGAAAATAAGAAAAGAAGATGACGTCAGAGCAAGGAAAATAATCATCTACTCAGTAAGAGATCATCTCTTACCCCGAATTGCAAACCTGAAGACTGCCTACGATATGTACAAAACGCTAAAAGGAATGTTTGAAAGTGACAACACTCTAAGAGCTCTTGCCTTGAGAAGTCAACTCCAAAGTACTAAGATGACGAGCGATGACACAGTTGCGCTTTTCTTCATGAAGTTATCAGAAGTTAAAGAACAACTAGAGACAATTGGAGAAAACATCTCTGACAGAGAACTTGTCCTAACTACTCTTCAGAATCTTCCAAAATCACGGGAGCCCTTCCTCCAGAGTATCAGTGGAAGAGAAACTCTATCAACATTTGAGCAACTATTGATAGATTGTACTCAAGAAGAACTAAGACTCAAATAGAGGAGTGGAAGATAACTCAAAAGAAAATCATGCTATTGCACTTCATACCAGAAAGGGAGGAAAATTCAAAAGAAACTTCAGACAAACATTTAAAGAAGAAAAGTCTTCATATCAAAGAAGAGACCTCTCAAAAGTTCAATGCTACAGATGTGACAAATATGGACATGTCGCTAAATATTGTCCAACCAGAAAGAAGGAAAAACAATACGCCACCACTACCGATGTTGATCCTGATCCACCTCAAGAAAATGAAGAAAGAAGAAACGAGAAGTAATTTCTCTAAAGAAGAACGCTACTACAAATAGGTGAAGTCCTTCAGTTCTAAATCTCACAGCGAAATGCATTTTTTTTAATAAAAGAAGAATATCTCTTCTTATAAAAGAGCTTTCAAAACTTGGACCATTATCCCTAGTACGGGAGTCCAAAACCTTGTCCCTTGTGTAAGGAACAAAGAAGAAAACATTATTCGTGAAAGAAGGATACAGTAAATCTTCAAAGACATTCCAGATTGACATCCCTGGTCAGAAACAGATTAAGACAAGCAGAAACGTTGTCTCTAAAGAAGAGTTAATCTTTCAAAGATCTAGGGAATCTCATATAAAGTTTGACAATAAGACTATACCTTCTCCCCCTTCAGCAGTTCAAAGGGAGAAAGATATTATTCCAAGTTGATCCAGTTGCTCCAGTTGATATGGTCAGAGATATTGCAGTAGGGCATAAAAGGCCTACCTAAACTCACTCTGCTAGAAAGAAACATACAAGCTTCTCAAGGGAAAATCAGAGAAAGCGAAAAGATTTTTTTGCTATCCTTCAGTCATAAGCCACTTCATTGATGTTCAGACTCCTTATCTTAGAGAAGCAACAAGAGAACCCGTATGACCAGATGACATAACAGAAGAATACCAGTATGTATTAAAAAAAAAATGATGCATAAGATATTATTCAAGGACCAGAAAGGGAAGTATGTGGTAACTTCCAAGTGGATCTATAAGATCTAGCATGCAACTGATAAGAGTATCAAGAAAAACAAAACAAGATCCATAGACAAAGGTTTCTCATAAATAGAGGGAGTTGTCTATGATGAGACACTTAATCCAATAAGCCCGATACACTTCCATCTGCATTACCATCCATGAATTGGAAACTACATCAGATGGATGGATCCTTGATGAGGTTGAGCTTCAACAAAGTGACTTCTGATTTTCATAAAAGATCTGAGTATGATACACTACTTCTTGGGAAAAGAAGTATGACAGAGGACCGATGAAGTTTTCTTGTTTCAAGGAAAATATACTGTGGGATTATTAAAGAAGTATAACAGAATACAAACCCACCGTGATAGATTTAAAGAAGAAGATTGATTATGATTCAGACAAGACTAAATCCATAGTTGATAGGAACACTGATGTATCCGGTTAACACCGGACTTAATTCATGCCATGCAGTGAATGTGATGAGTCAACCGAGACAGACTCACTAGGAAACAACAAAACATGTATTAAGACACAGTTGGACATGATCCGAGATATGCCTCCAGTGTGAACTTGAGTTTGCAGAATATGCCGATTCAGATTGAGCAGAAAGTACAGTGGACCGGAAGAGGACATCCGATTGATGTTCCACCTTGAAATCTTCCAGGGTTTCCTGACACAACAGGAAACAAAACTCTGTGGCCTTGAGTGCACCAGAGACGGAGTATATATAGCAATGAGTGTGCAAAGCAATGTGGCTTCACAAACTTCCGACAGATTTACTTGACCATGAGATGGATACTATGATGACAACTAAGAACCATGTGATTCCAGTGTTTCCTGATGGTTCAAAACACGACGAGATGAAATACCTTCATATCAAAGATATGATACAGAAGAAAGATTGTATACTTGCAGTACCTTCCTACACCTAAGCAGACTACAAACATTTACTTGGTGAAGAACTCCTTCTGAGTTAAGAGGGAGTATGAATGACCTTAGCCAAAATCAAAACTCAGAGTACATCGGTATGAGACTTGGCTTGATGGAGAATGCCTCCTTAGCTGAGAGGGAGTGTTAATGATTGCAGCTATAGGAGACATCCTCCAACCTACAAACCTGTGAGATGTGGAATATAGCAGCTATGTGAAGTCTTACTCTCAGCTTACAAACCTGAGAGAAAGCCCCTAATAAAGGGTTCGTGGTTCCAGCCTGGGATAGGAGCTAGGAATGTATATGGCCTCCTCCATGACGTGAGAGAGAAGAACTCCAGATGATTATCCGATGTAAGAGCGATCTGTTGAGTTAGAGAAATCCCGAAAAGCACTGTGCACATCACATGAGAATAAGAACGACGATGATGTGATGGCCTCCTTTGAATAGCAGCAAAGTTGATGTGAAGACTCCAGATGATCCTCCTATCAGTAGCAATGGGAAAGCAAATCTGTAGAGCAGACGTGACTATGGTTGAGCATAAGTGCACGTGTGAGGACCTAGTTCATCTTTGTAATGCAGTGACTCATGACTATGACATCCCTATGGATGTTGTTAGCGTCAGAAGTCACTCCTGGATTGCTTGCAGAAGCAGAGCCCGATGCCCATCAGTTTTATGTCACGATTTGTTTAATGGGGTGATCGAATGGATAAAGACTCAAGAAGATATAGCTTTTAACTCAGGAGACCGGGCCTGATATGTAGACAGCAAGGGAGGTCTTGATCCAACTTCCGTCAGTAAATGGATTAAAGGGTGGTAGATGGAAGACTTGTGAGAAGGGTGAGCAAGACTGCCTCGGGCAACAGGCCTTCGGAAGCTTGAGGGTGAAAAACTCAGAAGCCAAGATCCTCTTGGTCCAGAGCCTCAAAGAGCTGAAGGGTGACTCGACTGGATCCTCCAATTCCGAGTCGTTCAGCGCTAGGAAAATCACAGGAACCGATTAGAAACAATGCAACTGTTACAGTGATCCAACCTACATCATCCTATAACAGCTACAACTCGACTGGATCCTCCAATTCCGAGTTGTTCTAACACAATAAACAAAGAAATGGAAAAGAAGCTGACATCCATAAAGTAAGAAGTCTCCAATGCCTTATACATTAACCAGAGCGACCAGTGCTTCATCAAAACTTTACAATCGGGAGCCTCGCTCAACCATCGATGCTTACAAAATACAAAAACTGAGTCTATATACTCAGGAAAATTCACCTAACAGAGGCGTGCCCAGTCACCCAAGGCTTGGTGTCCCTTCAGTCAAACTCGTACTGATATCCTTCTTCAAACGCCACCTTAACTACGCATGGCTCCTGCAAGGGGAGTAGCTGAGCCATTAAGTGCCGAGCTAGCATGTGTAGACTTCTCTGTCTAGTCGAGGACTTCGGCATGGCTTCTTTGGAAAAATCGGTACACAGGACCCTCTCGGGCAGACAGCTTGCCAGATCTTCCATACCTTACACTTAATGAGTGAGGAGAGGTTTCAACCACCCCCTCTCACCTTCATTTACTCCAAGCGAAAAACAAGGTTGAGATCGGATCCGACGACACCTGGAGATCGCGATGATCCTCTCTGTGACTGAACTTGATGCCTTTGGCCCCTCTTGCGCTATTCTTTTTATTTTCCACGTGACCACGGGCTGTGACCCTGCGTTTATTCTCAAAAAACGCTTTCGGCGTTCGTGAATAGGAAGGGGCTGATCCTTGCTTCTTAAAATCGCGATGAGCGAAACGTCGAGATGGCTTGAGTTGGCGCCACGCGTTCCTCTCAGATCTGACGGTCCTGAGCTCACTCGGCGATGTAGCAGGCCCGGGCCCTGGACGCTCCTGGTACTTCGCGTTTTGGGGATATGAAGGAGCTGCTCCTTGTGCGTCGGAGTCGTGATGGGCGAAAAGGCGAGGGGCCTCATCGCGCACCACGTGTCCCCTTTGGATGGACGACTGAGACTGCTCCGTGATAATGCGGGCCCGACTCTTGGCGCTTTCGGCGCTTCAGGGTTCGGGGTTTCTAGATATAGAATGACATAGAACCCTCACCCTTTGAACTCCCGAATGTCGAAAAACCGACGTGACTAGATCTCACGCCACGTGTCCTTTGGATGGACGTCTGCTATCCATCGCGCTAATCTCAGCGCAGCTCCGCTAGCCGTGATTTCCCGCCAACCGTTGATCTGCTCCTATGGATGGATCCTGACCGTCGACAATACAACCTTGCCCACTTACTTACTTGGAAGCCCAAAACGAGATTTTTTTCGTGCTGCGCTCGGGCGCTTCTTGCACCACTTGCAGACCTGAACGCTCTTGTGCCTCGGACGAGAAATGTTACTAACATTAGGCTCCATGGGGGATAGAGTTGTCCATGTGATGCTCTAAGGACTCATTTTGCAATTTCAATGCCTTGTTGTTGGGCTATGGGGTCATTTATTTAAAACTTAAAGACAGAAAGAAAAACAATATTTACAACCGCGAAAGAGACATGTGCAGCTCAAGAGAAAAATCTTTTTAGGAAATGCCCATTCACAGGGCCATTGAAAGCTTCTTGATCTTTGAAATCCCATAACCTGTAGGTATTATTCAAGAAAACTTCGAAGACTTTGAAAGGCCCGATCCACAGGGCTTCGAATTTTCCACGCTTGCCTTTATCTCGTTTAGGAGCATCCCATTTCAGTACCAGGTCTCCTATCCGAAACTCTTCCTTCTTGGCCTTCTTATCAAAAACCTGCTTGATCCTTTGCTGATGGTCCTGAATTTTGTCCATTACCTACTCCCTAGCCTGCTGGACCTCCACTAGCTGATGAATCCTTCTGATCATGTCATCAAGCTCCTCTTGATGATCCTGGAGGAATTTTGCTTCAGGAATGGCTAGATGAGAAGGAAAAACAACCTCTGCTCCATAGACTAATTGGAAAGGAGAGACGCCTATAGATCTCTTTGTGGTCACTCGATCGGCCCATAGAGCAAATTTCAATCTTGAATGCCAGGCCTTCTTGTTGTCTTCCAACAACCTTTTGATGATCCTTCTCAGGCTTTTGTTGGAGGATTCTGCTAAACCATTGCCCTGGGGATAATATGGGGTGGAGTGAGTCAGTTTGATCCCGAATTGCTCACAGAACTTGGCTAACGGCTCAGCCCTGAAAGCGGCTGCGTTATCAGTGACAATCTTACTTGGGCAGTCGAACCTTGTGATGAGGTCCTCCAGGAATCCAATGATTACCTTGTGGGAAGCACTCCTGGTGGGGATAGCTTCAATCCACTTGGTGAAGAAATCGGTAGCAGTCAGGATCCATCTGTGTTGTCCACTGGAAGCGGGGTGAATTTCTCCAATGAAATCTAGGCCCCACTGCTGGAAAGGTCCTGAAACAACCACAGGATTTAACGGCAAGGACTTGAGCTGTTGCTTTCCTGCAAATCTTTGACATTTGATACAGGCTCTGACCCTCTTGCAGACGTCAGTGAACACGGTGGGCCAGTAGTATCCAGCCCTGAGGATTTTGTAGGTTGTGGTTTTCCAGAAATGATGCCCTCCACATAGGTTGTCGTGAAATTCAACCATGATCCTGTCAGCCTCCTGCGGATCTACACATTTCAAAAGCAACCCCAGGGGGTCTTTCCAATATAGAACTTGATCAAGAAGGCAGTGTCTGACTGCTTTGAGCTTCAGAGCTTTTGCCTTGTTTCTTTGCAGGCCGTCTGGAGGCCGCAACTCTTGCAGAAAATATATGACGTCCTTATACCAAGGACATCGAGCCAATGGGGGCTCCCTTTGAGGGTCTATTTCAGGCAGCCGACCCTGCTGAATTCTTGAGCATTCATTGATGAAACTTACCCCCAAAGCTTGGCAATTGGCTTCAGCCAACAGCTTGGCTAAACCTTGACCTTTGATCAATTTGGTAGGCTTTATTTCCAGGTCAAATTCAAGAATCTTGGCTATCCACTTACTCCTTCTCCCGTGCTCAGTTCATTTAGCTGACTGTCCATGAGAGACTCCTCGTATGTTGATTGAGTGAGATGAGGAAAAGCAGGAGTGTCTCCGAAGCAATGGATTTCAGGATCCAGCTCATCTGTTTCCCCCTCTTCTTCCTCGACCATAAAATTATTTTGAAAAGGGGCCTGAATTTTCTGGTCTTCTCTATCTCTTCCCCTCTCTCTTGGCACAGTCGGGGAAGTAATATTGTTTGTTCTCCTGAAACCTCCTTTGTTTTCGACATTTTGAGGGCCCTTGTATGCTTGCCTCCCCTCCACCTTCATTTTCTCCATCTCTGCAGACAGAGACTTCACCATCTTGGTCAGTTCATCCACTTGAGGGTGGGGCACCGATGAGCCAGAAGTTGAGGTTTCCGACCTTCCCTTTCTTCTGTCTGCGTCGGCCTTGTTCCTCAGTCTATCAGCTGCTAATACATTGGATTCCACTTCTATGGCCGCATCTTGCATTTGAGCTAAGGAGGTGGCTCTTCTTTCTCTCAATAAAAGACAGAAATCGGGGCCAAATGCACTAGCATAAGAAATCTTGGCCAAGGCTTCTGAGGGTTTTATTTCGACAGGAATTTTATTATACATCTTATTGAATCTTTTGGAGAAGTCAGAGACAGACTCTCCTTCCATCTTCTTCAAAGACCCGAACTCTGTCATGTAATACATTAAATCCTTCCTATCTCCCCACTGCCTCAGGAAAGCACTATCCAGGGCTTCGATCCCAGCAATAGATCCGAGGGCCAATCCTCTAAACCACTTCCTCACCTCACCATCCAGGCTCTAGACGAAAACTCTCATCCAGACATCTTCATTTTCAATGTTGAGGTTGTCTGCATAACTGTAGAAAGCAGCCAGGTGCTCTTCCGCAGTTATGTCCCCTTCCCCAGTGAACTTGGGCATATACTTCAAGTAATCTCCAGCAGGGAGAGGATTCATAGGATGGGGTAGGATTAAGGGAGCATATCTGGCAGCAACTATGGCGTCCATTCTATTTAGAGGGGGATTAGCACCAGCCATAGGAATATTAGGTGGAGGAGAATTTGGAGGAGGAGTTCGCGAAGGGGCCGCTGGGAATGAGTCTCGAAGTGGAATGGGAAACAAAAGGGGATTTAAGGAGAAGGCTAACGGGCTCAAGTCAGCAGATGCTCCTCTTAGTGCAGGATCAATAACAGTAACAAGAGGAGGAGTGGTAAAGATAGGAGTGGGGAAATCTTTTGCGGTATGGGCCTGCACCAAAGCACAGCTTCAGAGGAGAGGGGAGTGACAAGAGTTTCTCCCTCCAATCCCAGACCAGGAGGGGAAAACTCAGCAGGAACACTCCCGAAATTCAGGAAACGGGAAACCTCTGAAAGAGGTCTGTTAAGAAACTGAGGAGAAAATGGAGTTCCTACAGAAGGAGATGGCGGATTACCTGGTTCGGCGGTGGAAGCTTCTTCTTCGGAGGCCTTTCCTTTTCTAAGAACCACCTCTGGATCAGTTCCAGGTGTAGCTAGAGGCAGCTGTGGATGAGACCACGTGTGTCTACCTCTGAAAGCCACAATTAACACGGCAAGTTCGCCACAGTGGAGTCGTCACAATGGAGTCGCCAGGTGCACAGTAGCAATCTTTAAAGGCTCTGATACCTGATGCACCTTCAGAATCACAGGCTCAATGTCGTTCAATCCCGGGGAAAATCTTCAACTTCGTCCCAGGCAACGGCGCCAGAAATGTTAGCGTTAGAAGTCACTCCTGGATTGCTTGCAGGAGCAGAGCCCAACGCCCATTAGTTTTATGTCACGATTTGTTTAATGGGGTGATCGAATGGATAAAGACTCAAGACGATATAGCTTTAACTTAGGAGATCGGGCCTGGTATGTAGACAGCAAGGGAGGTCTTGATCCAACTTCCGTCAGTAAATGGATTAAAGGGTGGTAGATGGAAGACTTGTGAGAAGGGTGAGCAAGACTGCCTCGGGCGACAGGCCTTCGGAAGCTTGAGGGTGAAAAACTCAGAAGCCAAGATCCTCTTGGTCCAGAGCCTCAAGGAGTTGAAGGGTGACTCGACTGGATCCTCCAATTCCGAGTCGTTTAGCGCTAGGAAAATCACAGGAACCGATTAGAAACAATGCAACTGTTACAGTGATCCAACCTACATCATCCTATAACAGCTACAACTCGACTGGATCCTCCAATTCCGAGTTGTTCTAACACAGTAAACAAAGAAACGGAAAAGAGGCTAACATCCATAAAGTAAGAAGTCTCCAATGCCTTATACATTAACCAGAGCGACCAGTGCTTCATCAAAACTTTACAATCGGGAGCCTCGCTCAACCATCAATGCTTACAAAATATAAAAACTGAGTCTATATACTCAGGAAAATTCACCTAATAGAGGCATGCCCAGTCACCCAAGGCTTGGTGTCCCTTCAGTCAAACTCGTACTGATATCCTTCTTCAAACGCCACCTTAACTACGCATGGCTCCTGCAAGGGGAGTAGTTGAGCCATTAAGTGTCGAGCTAGCGTGTGCAAACTTCTCTGTCTAGTCGAGGACTTCGGCATGGCTTCTTTGGAAAAATCGATACACAGGACCCTCTCGAGCAGACAGCTTGCCAGATCTTCCATACCTTACACTTAATGAGTGAGGAGAGGTTTCAACCACCCCCTCTCACCTTCATTTACTCCAAGCGAAAAACAAGGTTGAGATCGGATCCGACGGCGCCTGGAGATCGCAATGATCCTCTCTGTGACTGAACTTGATGCCTTTGGCCCCTCTTGCGCATGCTCTTTTTATTTTCCACGTGACCACGGGCTGTGACCCTGCGTTTATTCTCAAAAAACGCTTTCGACGTTCGTGAATAGGAAGGGGTTGATCCTTGCTTCTTAAAATCGCGATGAGCGAAACGTCGAGATGGCTTGAGTTGGCGCCACGCGTCCCTCTCAGATCTGATGGTCCTAAGCTCACTCGGCGATGTAGCAGGCCCGGGTCCTGGACGCTCCTGGTACTTCGCGTTTCGGGGATATGAAGGAGCTGCTCCTTGTGCGTCGGAGTCGCGATGGGCGAAAAGGCGAGGGACCTCATCGCGCACCACGTGTCCCCTTTGGATGGACGGCTGAGACTGCTCCGTGATAATGCGGGCCCGACTCTTGGCACTTTTGGCGCTTCGAGGTTCGGGGTTTCGAGATATAGAATGACATAGAACCCTCATCCTTTGAACTCCCGAATGCCGAAAAATCGACGTGACTAGATCTCACGCCACGTGTCCTTTGGATGGACGACTGCTATCCATCGCGCTAATCTCAGCACAGCTCCGCTAGCCGCGATTTCCCGCCAACCGTTGATCTACTCCTATGGATGGATCCTGATCGTCGACAATACAACCTTGCCCGCTTACTTGGAAGCCCAAAACGAGATTTTTTCCGTGCTACGCTCGAGCACTTCTCGCGCCACTTGCAAACCTGAACGCTCTTGTGCATCGGACGAGAAATGTTACTAACAGATGTAGCCCCTAGTGAATGAGCACTAGTGGGTGTATCAGATCCTTTGCTATATATTGTTCAAGAGTTAGGCCTACCTGTAACCCTAGTTATTGTGTAAAGGGTACATGTCGGCCCTATCTTATTGTGCCTAAAGATAAACTGTAAAAGATAATTAATATTAATAGTAATAGTAATAGTAATATTAATTATTATAATAATAAACAATTAATATGTCTAAGTGAGGTCGACCCTATTGTGCCAATAGACACTTCAGTTGATAGGATAAGTCTAATATAAGTAAGATGAAATCTTTCATTTGTAGACACACACTCACTTATAAGTTTTGGAAATTTCAGCAAGTACACTTCTTGGTAAAAGTTGCACACCTCTCTTGAGCGCTAGGGTTTCTAGGTTTTGTGCACCCTCTTGTGTGCTAAGATATTCTTGGTGGTGAAAAGGTCTTTCTCTTGAAGAGTATAGCAAAGGATTTGGCTGGGTTTTTCTCCCTTGTTTGAGAAGGGTTTCCCGGGATATATCTTGTGTTCTTATGCATGGTGCTTCTTCATGTGATCTTGGTTGGTGCAGCATTTATGGTTATGGTTAATCGTTAAAATGAAATGAACTTCATATTTAGCCTAAATGCTATGAAAAACTAACACATTCGAGGTCGAGTGAAGAACATTGAGTATAGTCATTTATCCGTAAGACATGCTGGTGGGATGTTTGGATCGTTTGTTGCATCGTCTCCTGGGAAAGGATTTGGTTCGATCATTTCGTTGGGATCTCATGGGACAAGGGGAGATCCCACGGGTCCGCACTGATCTGGAGTCTGAGGCTGCACTGGTGTCGGTTTGTCTCTTAGTGCCCCTTCCCTAGGGTAACACCATGAAGGAGGAGGTGATCCGCCTAATAGGATCTGGTCTCGTAGGACGTTGAAGAGTATGGGCTCAGTGTCAGAAGGCCTCATGTATGTATAAGGCTAAGCATCGTTGATCTAGATACCTGAAGAAGCCAATGAGGATCTGCGTCCCCCTGAATAAGCACAGAAATTGCCCCCTGATCTCATAATAAATGGGGCAACAGAAGATAAAGTGTTCCTCAGTCTCGACCTCATGTAGCTGGCATAACTGACAGATCTTGTCTGGTCGATCGATCTGGTGGTCTATCTCTACCTGAAGTCTATGAGATCCCACTCTGAGTTGGCCTAGAGAAATGCGAAGAACATGTGTCCAGTGGCGGAATGTGTACGGAGACCAAACAATGAGCCCATCCCTAAACTCCAAGAAGTGCTCCGCATAAAAGGCCATTTATTACTTTGCAAAGTGTTTGATTTAGCATTGATGGTGGTTACTATTTTTGAAAGCGTTGACTTTTGACCATGCATGAGAACGCGGGACTTAGGGATGTTTCCTTGCACATTCATGAAATCTTGGAATACTATTTTTAGAGAGAGAGGCGAGTGCCCTATTTAGGGAGGCTACTTATTATTTTTACACCTCTTTTATTACTAAAATAACCTAGCCCACCATACTATTTTTTATTTTCGCTTATTCCCATAATTTAAGGCTTACCTTTAGGAGATTCTATCCTTAAATAATTCGAAGGGCCTATTTTAGACATGAAAAAAGTACATCAAAAGAAGAAATTGACCATATAAAAGCCTATTTTCTCTTGTAGGTGGCTATTATGTAATGAGGACAAACTTTTGTAGTAGTTTCTTCAAACACATGGTATTTTCACTCAAAAGAGCACTATTCTTGGAGACTACTATTCTTACTTCTCTTCTATTTCTATCTATCCTCTATTCTTACACTCTCCTTCTATATATTGTACAAGCATTGAAGAGGCAAAGGGTCTAGTTTTTGTGAGTGATTGAAGCACTAGAGCATATTGATTATTGCCTTGCTATTGAGAGCTAGCATTGAGAACATTTTGATAGTTGGATTTGAGTTTGCGGCATTGTGATTGTATCTACCCTATTCTGCAAAGGAGGATCACATATCTTGGAGAATTCATTTCTGTCTCGACCTATCAAAGATCATGTTCATCCTACGACCCTTTGGTAGTAAAGAAAATCAAATCTCTTTTGGCAACTCTCTCTTGTTTTCCGTGAAATATTTCCATAATTTTTGTAGATTTTTACTTGCTTTCAATTTCATCTTGATAGAATTTAAGTAGTAGAAACAGGATAATTTCATCCTTCCTATTTGCTTTTCTTCTCTTCATCTTCCCACCTCCATAAGGCACTGGTTGAATTCTTTGTCGTCAAATTATTCACAAAAAGGCAAAATGATCCGGATTATTTTCGGCACGAAATGAGAGCGGAGATATAATAAAGAAATGCACAGAGATATTGCAGAGATTCAATAATATAACAGAAATGTATCAGAGATGCAACCATAAACACAGATATACAGTAATACACGATTTCTATTAATCA
>ML781139.1:577124-593004 GCA_009831015.1 Picea engelmannii | reverse complement strand
AAAAAAAATATATATATATATATATATATATATTACATCTTTATTAGGAAAGAGAGAATTAATAACAATGTTTAAAACAAGGGTGACTTTGTAAATAGGTTATCCATATTAATTTCACACATTCCCTAGTATATTGCAAATATCATGTATTGAGATTCGCTCGATGGGGCTATCGTTGCCAACTGGAGTAGAGGAAACTACCAAGGTGGACATTTTCATTGTCTAAACTCCAAGGACTAAAACATTTATTTCCAACTTTTTCTCACTCCACGAAACCTCATAATGTTTTTCATAGGTAATCTTGCTAGAATTTGAATTAACAAGTCTCATGTTAATCTCTTCCATATTTATTCTACCATTTCCATCTTGTTGCTCTCTTCCATATTTCTTCTACCATTTCCATCTTGCTACTCCCTTCCATATTTCTTACTACTAAAAAGCTATCGATGCCCTTCCATATTTCTAGAGTTTGAATAATTGTATTCTTAAAGATTATAATAGCATACCTCACTACAATCTCACCACCACTAGTCATGTGACAGTGGACACGTCTTGCTATTCTCACCTTGAGCTAATTCCCATCCAGCACAAGCACTCCTTCAATTTCTATTTAAGCTATGTCTCTCCAGCATTTTCTGCAGGATTGAACTTGCCAAAGAACTTCTACGTGATTTAACTTCCCAGAGAACTTCTTCTGCATGATTCAACTTGCCAGAGAGCTTCTTTTGCCACACCATTTCATCTTCCCTAGTATTTTTCAAGCTCTTCTCTAATTTATTTCCTTACCTAATTGATTATTTACTGCATAAAATCTGATATTATTTAGTGATATTTATCGTGTATTTAGAAAGAACTTACTAGCAATAGCGGTCTGCGAGTCACCACCTGGTTGTATACAGTGAAGCATTGTCAACAACATCAATACACGAAACTAAAACATGTCTGCACCATCTACTTGTAAAGAAAAGTATTCAACTTCATATTAAATCTTATTATAAGGAGAGATTTTATTTTTTTTGTTTGTTAATGTGGCCGAACCTGTTGGCATCGGGATTAATCTGTGGCTTGAGAAACCGCGACTCAGGGGCATCTAAGCCGTCAAAATCACCCAGGGATCGCACCCGGCCTGAGCCACACCAACCCTTAACATGGTTGGATTTTTTTGTCCCCGCAGGTTTCGAACCGGTGACTTTTCAACACGGAGTGGCTTAACAACACACTCCGTCACCGACTGTCCTACACCTCGGGGACTAAAAGTTGAAGGATATGGGGGTGGGCTTTGATCCACTTATGTGTGCACGGGTCATGATACCATTTATTATAGTATCTCTGGGTGCAACCACACGTTCGACCACTACCTCAAGGTGCCCCCATGGCTCCAGGTAAAGCCCTCACGAGAATTGAACCTTGCCCAACGGTGAAAAACTTCTCACTTTCCACCATTGGATCCAACCCCTTTGGGCTTAAAGTTGAAGGACATGGGGGTGGGCTTTGATCCACGTATGTGTGCACGGGTCACGATACCATTTATTATAGTATCTCTGGGTGCAACCACACATTCGACCACTACCTCAAGGTGTCCCCATGGCTCCAAGTAAAGCCCTCTCGAGAATTGAACCTTGCCCAACGGTGAAAAACTCCTCGCTTTCCACCATTGGATCCAACCCCTTTGGACATTATAAGGAGAGATATTAAAATTTAAAAGTGGCTCGATTTTTAAAAGGACTCTTCTGAGTGTTATATGTTTGTCCATCTTTTGGATATCATCTTTGAGGTGCAATACCTCAATTGAATTATAGTTTTCCTACAACCTCTTCTTCATCTCTTCGATTCTATTTCTTCAAAGAATACCCTCTTAAACTTGGTTCCTCAAATGTCTTTTGTAGATTGGACCTCTATCAAAAAATCTAGTTATATTGGATTCTTTCTTATGTAATTCTCCTCTTAATTCATGCATTGTTTTTTCTAAGTTTGCTTATCTCTCTTATCTATAGATTAATATCTTCGAGTGCTTCAATAGTCTTTGATTTAGTGACAAAGTGCTTACACTCATTATTATAATTTGTAAGTTCCTTAATGGTGTTCTCCCTTTGCTTGACATGAGTTTTCATTGTCCTCAACCCATCTTCCATCTTCCTAACCTTGTTCTGCAAATTTCCAAATTAGTAGAAGTCTTGGAAACATACCTTTACGCCATGAAAGTCGTGTTAAATCGCATGAGAATGGTTTGATCACTATGTTGCAACTTTAGGGATTTGAAAGAATCCCAATGATCTCCAACTGCGATGAGAAATCATCAATCTTGCGGAACTCTAGCAGAATAAAATGTGTTGTCCCACCTTGTTTTGTAAAACTTTAAACATCAAGAATAGGTTTTTTCTTTAAAGTTAAGTTGGGACTCGGCAGTTTGTTATTAGTTAATTGAGAATTTGTTATGATATTTAAACTTATCTATATGCGTGATATTTTATTTTGTCGTCTTTAGAAAGAGGATGAAAGGTGTTTAATGGATGTGTATATTTTAACTAAATTGAATTAATTTGAAGTTGAAAGTGTTTAATTTCAAGGTTTGAAAATAATGATGTTGACTATTTTATTAAATATATTAATATTTTAATCAATTTTTTTAACATTGAAGGTAATGATTGATTTTTTATTTTATTTAATAGTAAGTTATTTAGGGATCAACAATTTGACATTCAAATTGCTTTGTAATAGTAATTTGTCTTTTCCAAAACAATTTATGTTCTCAATGATGTAAGTTGGAATACTTTTGAAGAATATCAAATGAATGGAAGAATAATATGTTTGTTTATTATTTTTTATTAAAATGTGTTCATTTATGTAAAAACTTTCTAGATACTACCAATTTGAAAAAAATATATTTTTTTTTATTAAGTTTTATTGAAAATTTACAATTTTTTATGGAACCATTGTTTAATTTTTTAAGATTGTAAAGATTTGGAAGGACAATATTTTATTTTTGCATTTTTTTTATGAAGGGTTTACTTAATTTACACTTGTCAATTGAAGTACAATTATTTTTATAACTTTTCATCGTTGAAGGATTGGACTATTATATGCTCTTCCAACTAAAATTAGGACCAACCCTTCAAATTTGATCACTAGCGGGGAGTCTAGCACTATAGTGGATTATGTCATGTCCACCCAGGACCTACTCCCCTTGGTGCACGATTTCTCGGTAACCCTTGTTACCTCTTAGTGTCAACTTTAGAGTACCTCATTATAATATGCCAGATATAAAAAGTATGCAGAACATAAATAAAATGCTAGAAATGGCAGATAAACAACAATATAACCAGAACAACACCACAATAACACTGAAATGATATTAGAATAACACCAGAAAGAGCACTTTGATTATGAGAACAATGTTCACTTGCCTCTTCGAGGGGGCAACCTCCAGTCAAGCAGATCTCTATTACAATAATATCCAAGCTAGGGTTCTCATACCCTCGACTCCTATTTATACTAAATATGTTTATCAAAAGAACCATCTAGAGGAAGATCCTTCTAGAAGCGGAAGCTTCTATTAAGTCTTCTTACATTCGACTTATTCTACCTTATTGCAAGGCCTTGTTAATATTGACCTTTATTACATTCGAATATATTGTTCTATCTACTTGAGGGGTTAGGTCCCTGACATGTCCTCCCCCTTAAAAACAACCTTGTCCTCAAGGCTTGAATGTGGAAATTGTTGCAGAATGGCAGCTGGTTCCCAAGTGGCATCTATTGGAGTTGTATCTTTTCACTAGACTAACACTTACTTGATGGTTCGTTGATGCAGGCGACGCTCACGCTGGTCCAAAACTGCTTGTGGTTGTAGCCAAATGGATCCTTCTTCGTCCAACTCGGGAAGGTTGGTTTGAGTTTGACACTTAGTTCCAATCACCTTCTTTAAGCATGAAACATGAAAAATAGGATGTAGCTTWGAATGAYTGGGCAAAGCCAACTGATAGGCCACATGTCCCACACGCTTGAGAACGGTATAAGGACCATAAAAKTTGGGCRTCGACTTCTAACAATGGTCAGCCTTGAGGGAATTTTGCTTGTAAGGTTGTAGTTGAAGAAACACCTAATCCCCTTTTGCAAATTGACGTTCAAAGCRACCTTGATCTGCTTGTTGCTTCATGCRATTCTAGGCCATGACCAAATTCTCTTTGAGGGTACTAAGAATAGCCTCTCGAACTGTAAGCGTTTGGTCAACYGCCTGGACTTTCGAGACACCGGGTAAATATGAGAGAACTGAAGATGGATTTTGTCCATATACCACTTCAAAAGGAGTCATGCTGGTAGTTGTATGGTATGAAATGTTGTACCACCATTCAGCTAGTGGTAACCATTGAGCCCATTGATTTTTCTTTTCCAATGCAAAACACCTCAAATATGTTTCCAAACACTTGTTGACAACTTCAATTTGACCATCAGTCTGGGGATGATAAGTTGTGCTGAGATGAAATTGGGTGCCTTGTAGCTTGAACAGTTCTTGCCAAAAATTGTTGGTGAAAGTTGGGTCACGGTCAGAAACAATAGAATGTGGCATGCCATGAAGCTTGAAGACCTGATCCATGAAAAGTTGAGCCACGGTGGATGTTCTAAATGGGTGTTGAAGAGAACATAAATGAGCATACTTGGAAAGGTGATCCACTACCACTATGATGACTGATTTATTTCCCGATTTAGGTAAGCCTGTAATAAAATCTATAGAGATATCCCTCCAAATAGCAGGTGGAATCGGAAGCGGTTGTAGTGTGCCACGAGATTTGTCTGTTTCGCCCTTGTTGCGTTGACACACATCACATTCAGCTACAAAATTACGAACGTCTTGTTTCATACCATCCCAGAAAAAAGAACGTTTGACCCTGTCATAGGTTTTGGTAAACCCAGAGTGCCCAGCTGTGGGTGTAGCATGAAGCTCAGAAAGTACCGTGGATTTAAGTTTTGACTGTTTACTTAAATACAAATGGCCTTTGTATCGAAGCTCATCATGGAGCCAAGAGTACCCTAGGGAAACTGGAGGATTGGACTGCAATTGTTGTATCAGATGCAAATTTTTGGGATCATGTAGCCATTCCTAGCGAACGGCTTGGAGCCAATTTGGTACAATGAAGGAGAGAGAAAAAGCCATCCTTCATTTTCATATTTTCAGGAAAGTGCATCCGCAACCACATTGTCTTTGTCTTTCTTGTAAATGATCTCATAATCATATCCAAAGAGCTTAGTCACCCATTTTTGTTACTCTAGGGAGGAAATGCATTGTTCCAGAAAATACTTGAGGCTTTGATGATTTGTCTTAATTTGGAAGCATTGCCCCAATAGATAAGGACGCCATAGATCAACGACATGCAGAATAGCCAACATTTCCTTTTCATAGATTGATTTGCCCAAATTTCATTTAGACAGTTGTTTGTTGGTAAAGGCCAAAGGCCGACCCTCTTGCATAAGGATAGCGCCAATTCCTTTCCCTGAAGCATCACATTCCAGGACAAAGATCTTTGTGAAATCAAGAAGGGCCAGGACTGGAGTGGTGCACATGGCCATCTTCAAGGTTTGAAAAGCCTGAGCAGCTACTAGAGTCCAAGTGAAAGAATTATTTTTAAGGAGTGTAGTGAGAGGTGCCGCAAACTTTCCATAATTCTTAACAAACTTGCGATAATAACTTGTTAAGCCCAGAAATCCATGCAATCTTTTGAGAGTCTTTGGGTGAGGCCAGTCTTGCATAGCTTCAACCTTTTTAGGATCCACCCTGATGCCATCCTTGCCAACAAGATGACCTAAGTACTCGACTTCTGAGGCGCCAAAAGCACATTTATCTACTGTTTCAGGAAAAGTTGGTGCTGAGAGAGTAAATGGAGAACTCGATCCACATGAGAAAGATGGTTTGTCCAGGTTTTTCTATAGATGAGGATATCATCAAAGAAAACTAAGACAAAATGACGGAGAAAAGGACGGAATACATGATTCATGAGGCTTTGGAAGGTGGAGGGGGCATTACACAAGCCAAAGGGCATGATAAAAAACTCATAGTGGCCCTCATGAGTTCTAAAGGTAGTCTTAGGAATGTCTGCATCTTTCATACGTATCTAGTGGTAGCCAGAACGAAGATCAAGTTTACTAAAGAACTGGGCGCCATTCAATTCATCCAAGAGGTCATCAATGACAGGAATGGGAAATTTGTCTTTAATGATGAGTTTGTTGAGGGCACGGAAGTTAGGACACATGCGCCAAGAACCTTCTTTCTTCAGGGCCATGACCACGAGGGAAGAGTAGGGGCTCGTACTAGGGCGGATAACGCTTGTGTTAAGCAGTTCTTGAACCATTTTCTCAATTTCATTTTTTTGGGAAAAGGGGTGACGATAGGGACGGAAATTGGGAAGAAGGCTTCCTGGTATAAGGGGAAGGGAATGATCATGAACACCACGACAAGGAGGGAGTCCCTGGGGAGTGGGAAAGACCACTTGATGTTTAGAGAGGATGGATTGGAGGTCTTGCGGCACAGAGGGTGTCTCAGTTGCTTGTACGGCATGGAGTTGGGCAATAACGCCAGAATGACCTTTTTTGAGCATCTTTTCCATGCGATGGGAACTAATGATCTCAGGTGAATCGGTGGTGATGCCTTGGAACTTATATTGTTAGCCCTCCTGGTCGAATTGCATGGTTAATTCCTTAAAATCCATGAGAATGGGACCCAAAGTCTTTAGCCAGTCTACACCGAACACAATGTCACAACCGCCCATGTCAATAACAAACATATGAGATTTCAGGTGGTAGTCACCAATTTGGAGATGCACATTTTCACAATGCCCTCCAAATTTCATGGAGCCGCCATTGGCAATCATGATTTGGAAATTATTGACTGCATGGATATAACAATGAGTTTCTTGGGCAATGCGGCGATGAATAAAATTATGGGTGCTTCCACTATCAACAAGAATGATGACCTTCCTATGCTTGATGTAACCAGTTAGCTTAAGGGTTTGGGGAGCAGAGAAGCCAGTGAGAGCATTTAGGGAAATGACCAGTTCTACTTAGGGAGGGTCTGAGGGAGGGGTTATGTCAGTGGGTTCAAGTGACTCAGACACAAGCGGAGTTTCAACATCCTCTTCCGAAATATCCTCTGAGATGGCCATAAAAATCTTTTGTTCCATACACTTGTGGCCTGGAAAATATTTTTCATCACAATTATAACAAAGGGCTTTGAGTTGGCGTTCAACCATTTCAGCCCTGGTCAATTTTTGGATCTTTAGTGGAGCAGAAAGAGTAGTGGGATTTACTGGTTTAGTGCGAGGAATAAAGGAGGGTTTCCGGTTTTGAGAAGTGACAACTTGTTGTACTTCCTTAGCTCTTTTAGTAGCCTCCAGCCAACTCTGAGGCCGAGCCATGAGGACATGGGCATGAATCTCATCCTTGAGGCCATAGATAAAACATTCTCGGAAAAAAGCATCAGACATGCCCTCTATACGAAAATCCAGTCGCTCAAAAGCATCTATAAAGTCTTCCACTATTCCAGATTGTTTCAACTTTGTCAAACGGCCTAAATGGTTGGTGTCAGTGTCAAAGCGTTCATAAATCTCTGCCACAAAGTGTGTCCAAGCAACATACCCTTGGCGGACAGTTTTTCTCCATTGCCACCATTGCCAATGTTCTTGATCTAGATGGAGAACACCATACCGAAGTTTGGCCAAATCATCTGTAATGTCGTACAAAGAGAAATAATGTTCCATTTGAGTTACCCAACCAGTGGGATATGAGCCATCAAATTTGGTCACATCCACCCGCGAAAGGCGTAGGCCACGCTAAAAGTGATGGGGCTGAGAATTATGGGAATGAGAGGAAGTTTCAACTTCGATATGCAAAGATGGGTCAGATAAAGGGGGGATCTGCAGGGATATGCAACTTGGTGCAGATCATCAAAACGACAGATTCAAGTTGGGTAGTCATGTCTTGTTTAAGGTCTTCTTTGAGTTCGGTGATTGATGTGGCGATGGAGGAATGCATATTTTGATTGATGGTGGAAATATTGGCACTGAGTTGTCTCACTTATTGTTGGGTCTCTGTGAAATTAGATTGCAAGGTATTGAAGCGAGCTTCCAAGTCTTGGCTATGGGTATGGGCCATGATGATGAGGGAACCGAAAAGGGGGGGGTGGGGTAAAAACTTTTGCTGAGAAATGATAGGTATGAATGTGATAAGGGCGAAGAGATAAATCCAATGGAATAGGTCTCAAATAATGGTGCAAAAATTTCCAGACTTTTTTTTTATACATCTGTGGAGTTATACTCTGGTCTGAAGAATACTGCAGTGATGAAATGCCCAAATGCTTAACCAGGAAGAAATGTGTAGTGATTTGGAAACTCGAACATAGTTGTGCAACAATAGATCTTGTTTGTTTTATGTTTTGTTTTTGTCCCCAAGGGTTAGGTATTCAAGGGTTCTACAGACAAGGGTTTACCTTGTGCTATAGCTCTCCGATATACGTGCGGGGTCCAAAGTAGTACTCGCCCCAATATCTCAGGGCATCAACTAAGGAGGATAGACCGTGCCCTTAGGTGTACTACCCAACTACCTAGGTACTAGAGTATCTTCCCGAGTGTTGTTCTCGGTGACACTATAGCAGTCTAGTGGTCGATTGATTTATCTAAAGAGGGCTTCAGGAAATCTAGGCCGATCTGTATACAGGTGATGTCTGATGTGCTACCACTCGAAAGGGTACCAACAAGAGTTACAAGGGTGGCCAACAAATGTGCGCTTAAGAACCACTTGTATTTCCTGCGTGTATGAATCCCTCAACTGCGGGTTTATGTGCGTAACGAAAGATCTTTGTAGCTTAAAGATGTCGGGATACGTCTCTACCTTGAAATAAATTAACACACAATTTTCAGCCGAGGAAAGTGCTATGATACCACTTGTAATATTCCAGATATAAAAAGTATGCAGAACATAAATAAAATGCTAGAAATGGCAGATAAACAACAATATAACCAGAACAACACCACAATAACACTGAAATGATATCAGAATAATACCATAAAGAGCACTTTGATTCTAAGAGCAATGTTCACTTGCCTCTTCTAGGGGAAACCTCCAGTCGAGCAGAGCTCTATTACAATAATATCCAAGCTAGGGTTATCATACCCTCGACTCCTATTTATACTAAATATGTCTATCAAAAGAACCATCTAGAGGAAGATTCTTCTAGAAGCAGAAGCTTCTATTAGTCTTATTACATTTGACTTATTCTACCTTATTGCAAGGCCTTATTAATATTGACCTTTATTACATCCAAATATATTGTTATATCTACTTGGGGGGTTAGGTCCCTAACACTCATTTTCTTCACTGGATATGTTCCAGCATATGAGCAGATATTGTGCCTTTCTTGAGATGATGTCAAAGCTCAAGGTCCTGTGATCAGTTGTGCCATCATGATGATTTATATTATGTATCATGCTCAAATGAAAGCGTGACTATTGTATTTTATGTATTGTATTATACCTTGCTTAGTGATATATGTTACATATGTTTTTCATCTAGTTGGTTTCTCTATGAACCTTTGTGGTTTGTCATGTCCCATCCTCTTAGTCCCCATTTCTAGATAGTCCCTTCCCTTATAGCTCATACTAACCATATCTTGGAGGTCATTTATGGCCGAGGTGGGTGTGGAGAGGTCTTGGAGTGGATCTACCAGGGCACATGACTTAGGGAGCCCCTAGGGTTTTCACTTTACCCTTATGTAAAAGTGTTGTTCATGTATTGTAAAGGTTAGAATACCTAGAGGGCACACTTATTTTATTCCTAAGCATGTATCTTCCTATGTATCTATCACACTTTGGCCTGGGTGATCATCTCCCTATGATATGGATTGGATCACTATATTATTTGTCATCTATCTCGATGTTTTTAGAGTGGAAAAAATTGGACAAATCCACTTGCAAGACCATCTTGCTGTCGGGTCCTAGTTTGGAAAATTGGGGTCTAGAACCTTCTTAAGCCATTTTGAGGCATTAAAAGGCATTTTGGGGGTTACGATGTCAAAAACTTGGACTCACACCCTTATCAGTGTTCTACACTCTGAGACCTTTCCAATGGTACAAATCATGCCTCAATCACAGCTCACATGTGAAAGTTATGCCTCCCACAAGTTGAACTACCTTGTTGACCACCATGGTATGAGTGGATGTCACGTCATACCCCCTTACTCAAACATATGGGGCTGGCAAAGTGTCGAATTTCAAGAAGATTCTAGAAGGTCCAAACCTTATCACTAATTGAGGGTTGAGGAAATCAAAACCCTACCCCTAGATGGTTATTGGGCTATGTTAAATATTGAGCCACTAGGAGAAGGGGTTCCATTCTTTAGCATTGTATTTGTTCCATAGATGAGTAGAGCACCTAGAAGTCATATTTTGAGAGAATAACAGAGGATGAGGGATTATGTAACAACCATACAAGCCACAATGTCAAAGGTAACTCCATAGAGAGTGTCTCTTTCTTTATACTTGCATTTGAAGAAAGGAGAGTAGAGCGATCTCACCTTCTAGTTGGGATTTCTCTCATATTGGGTTTCCCAGGTTATATCTTGTGTTTATTTGTGGATGGTGCGTGAGTATTTATTTTTGTTCTCTATTTTTTGCATTTAAGCTCTTTCATACATTTTAAGCAAAACACTAGTAATTAAATAATCTAAGATCTAAAGGAAATTACCCTTCACAATAAAGATTTCAATGTTTTGTTAGATTTGTTGTGACAAATTGTCCAATGGAATATCCACGATAGTTTACAAGTCACCCTATCACTTTGGGGACTCATGACATGTATCCATCACTTGAGGTTGTTTTAAATATTTTTGTGCAGAGACACAACACCCTAAGCACTCCACAATGCTCTAGGAATTGGTCACAACACCATAGGCACATGAGGGCCCTCCTTCATGCACCAAAAAATGTAAAGTCTAATGAACCTAGGTGAAGACTTATGGAACTAGGAGGTTGGTCGTTGTCATGTCACCAACTCTCCTTTGCACTTTAGGCTAGAGCAAAATGTAATCCTCACCAAGGGGAGCTTCCCTGTGGTTACTAGGTTCACTTTGTATAATATGGAATGGGAATAAATAGAACCTAACAACTTGGAAATAAAACTAAAAGATGAAAATAAATGTATTGTTGGGGAATGGTGGACAAAAGGAAAATTAGTGCCTTATTGTGTGGGCTATGGAAGTCATGTAGCAATTTAAGAGGGTTCTAAAATAGATTAGGGGACAAAAAACAAACAATTGGTGTGCACAACTTAACCCCTAACTTGGTTGCTTGATCTACAAGTGTGATGGTGGAAAGAGTATATAAAATATTACTTTTCAAAACAAGCTTCAAAGGTGGCCCTCACCAAAGATAATCTACAAATATACATAATCAAGTGATGTAGAATATATTATGTTTTTATCTTAAAGGGAAATGACACAAGAGGGAGATAAGAGGGTGGAAACCATTACCCTAATCCTTTCCAATTGTTTGGCCCTTGACTTGTCTTTGTCTTCCATACACCTGCAAATAAAACCTCCAATATAACGCCTAGAACATATATCCACACATAAATAATTGTAGTAATATAACAACATAACTTAGACAAAGAAAAAACAATTAGCACTCCAATGGCTTATGCTTAGAGCTTCTTTCATTACACCAAGAATTTTCCAAGTTGCAAATGGAGAAAACAAACCCTTATATAGATTTTACCTCAACTTTCTCATACAATAAAATAGTATTTGTTTTCCTAGATCCACTTTTCTCTCTAAGGAATACAATAAAATAAGACTCGACAACTTACTAAAGTAGCAATAAGTTTGTTAAGATCCTCTTCCTCCAATAAAACATTTTAGGAAAACAAAAATACTAATATTCTCATCTAACTAACTTCATTAGCCAAGTCATCAACAATAAAATATCGAAATTAGTTGCAACTTCTTTCCAAAAATAGGACCAAGAAATGAGGGCACCTTCTTTGCTTGAGGATAGACCAAGTCTAGGCTCCAAAAATATTAAGAAGATAGTTATCGACTTGTGCGCACTCCTAGAAGTTTCCCATGTATGATCCCATTAATAAATGTGCAAGTAACTACCTCAATCACACGTGTGGACCTCCAAAACCAAGTCACCCTATAAATAATTGTGCAAATAAAACCTCATTTAGCACGTGTTACCATCTCAAGAGAGTAGATCAAGTATATATGTAGTCAACATCAACAAGTAGGCATGGGAACATATGCATTACACTCTCCTCAAGAAGATAGATGCATGAATAAGTGGAGCACTCAAGCGAATGCTCCAACCAACTTTCCAAATGGCACGTGTGCATGGTCCCAAGTAATAGTGGTAGATGGAATGGAGAGGTGTGCAAGGCAACCTCATCAAGAGAATAAATGCATCAAACGGTGGATCACTCAAATAAAGTATGCCAAGCCACCAAGTCCAAGCTCCAAGTTGTGACCAACCTCCAATAAAGCCCAGGTGCTTGAAAAATCATGAAGAACTAGAGTGACCCCATAGTTTGAGTGTCTATTCCATAGAACATCAACAAAAGGTTACAATAGATACTTCAAAACCAAGGGCGCTCTCACCCAAGATGCCACATCACCAATTCTCCCCCAACATGCTAAAAACTTCATAAAAAACTATACCACGTTAGGGAAAATTTGAGGTATAAAATGAGCCTCCTAAAGAAAATAATAAAATAAGAGTTATGAATTTTCAAAGTGAAAAAAAGAAAACTTTTTTTTTTTTTTTTTTAATTTTATTTTTGACTTATCTCCTTATAGGTTTACTCAAATTTCAATTATAGGCATTCTTTGGATGTGGATCTAAATTACACATCCAACGAATACCCATTTTGCATACTTTTGATGGACTTGCAGTGAAATAAAGTGGAAATACATGAAAAATGTGTTTCTCAAACATTTTTTCATGTATTTATGGTGTATCTCATTGCGGGACTATCAAGAATATGCATAGTGGGTGCTCATTGGATGCATACTTTAATAATGCATCCAACGAGTACCTACACTTGAAATTTGAGTAAACATATAAGGAAATAAATAAATACGATTAAAAAAAGTATTTTTATTTTTATCCCTCCCATAAATAATTACCCTAATGGTTGACATTATCATATTGAATCCTATTGGTTCTTTTAAAATTGTTTTTGACAGTACATTTTATGTTTCGAGGCCCATTTTTTACCTCAAAATTCGCCTAATAGATAAATACGATTAAAAAAAGTATTTTTATTTTTATCCCTCCCATAAATAATTACCCTAATGGTTGACATTATCATATTGAATCCTATTGGTTCTTTTAAAATTGTTTTTGACAGTACATTTTATGTTTCGAGGCCCATTTTTTACCTCAAAATTCGCCTAATGAGTGAAGCCCATTTTTTACCTCAAAATTCGTTGAATGAGTGTTGAAAATCCATGTTGGAGTAAGACGCTCTACAAGAACAAGTATCTCTTTGGTCAATTATCATGATGAGGTTAGAATAGACATGTCAAAACAAAAAATTCCATTGCCATGAAGTGTCATGCAATCCATCCTCTTCTACAAGCTGAAAATGACATGTATGGTAAGCCAAGTGCTAGAAATCCAAGGAAGAGTAGAGTTCTCACCAAAGTGAAGTGTCTAATACGTCAAGGATGACCATGGGAACATAATAGACACAACAAATGCTAGGGTTCTCTTATCAAGATGTATGATCCATCATTAACCATGGCAAAACCTTGCCTTGAAACACTAGGATGTTGAAACTGTGTTAAAGAGGTGAGCACTCTGCAAGGAGAGTTGTTTATTTCATCAAGTATCATTGTAGGAGTACAATAGACACTTTAAGGCTTGGGAAATCCATCAAAAACTCATATCTCCATCTCATCACCAAACCCCCCAGGGTGCTCCAAAACATGCTCAAGGGGTTAGCGCTCTACTAATTTGGTTGTCTATCTAGTCAAATATCATCATAAGAATAGAATAGACATCTCATAAACAAGAGTGCTCAACTCCAAGAGTCGGATAGTATGTCACCACCAAACCCTATCTTAATCCCCCTGGGGTCTTCGAAAGTACAACAAACAAGTGAGCGCTCAATGGAATTACTCACCTACTTTGTCAAGAGTTATCAATAAAGCATAATAGACATGAAAAATATGAGAGCACTCATGTAAGATGATCATAAAACCATGACCAAGCCTCCATGCCAAGGAACAATACCATGAAGCAAGCATTGGCACCATCAAGACAACCATCACACCAAAAGCATGAAAGAATATGTTACCTCCATCAAGTTGATCCAAAAGGGCACGGACATAATCATTAATATCATCCAAGCATCATGAAGAGAAGACATGCACCACACAAGCTACTGAAGAAACCAAAGCAATCATCATCCACATGATCCATCAAGAAACACCACTATGCTCAACCATCCTCAAGCAAAGAAAAGTAGGGTATGTATTTGTGGTCCATCAACATCCTTGCAAGTTACCCCTAAAATGCTCAACCATCTCACATATTTGGAGGCACGTGTCACAAAACTTCATGAACCGTCCACCTTAGAGGTGGTAAAATTTTGATATGCTTGTTTAACCATAGACAATGTCACACCATTGTCACCCAACCATGGGAATTCACATATGCCACCCTCGAGCACAATAACTTTTTCTTAGATAGAATGATTATGGAAAGTCCACACTAGAACCAACAGATAAACCCTAACCAGAAACACCACTGCTGCAACAACGACATAATACCAATAGAGTGTACCTTTTACCAAGAGAAGTGCATAAGAAGGAGATACCATAAAGACTTGCACCCTAGCTTCCATTGCTGCTCCTTAGACTTGCGCCCTAGTTGTTGCCACAATTGCTCCTTAGACTTGCGCACTGTTTTTTGAGTGAGTGAGTGTGTCTAAATGAGCTAGGTGCCTCCTTATTTATACTAGCCTATCCAAGTGACTTTTCCAGGTGGGGCCGACTTCTCTTTCTGGGGCCTTCTATTTCTTTATTATTATTCTCCTTGGGCCGACTTCTCTTCTAGGGTTTTCACACATCTGTTTAATGGTTCTCTTACTCTCGAAATATTATATTCTAAGTAGAAAGGTTACACTTGGAGGTTAATACCTCACGCAAATACCAAAACATAAACACTCCCTCTTAGCTAGGGAGGTATTAACTAAGATGTTCTTCATGTAATGGTTTCAAACACATCCATCCATCTCACATGGCATGGGAAAGACTCACATGGTCTTGCAGACCAATGTATAGGTAACATCACCATAGCCACACATGCTATCTCATGATTAAACAGATCATGTCAGAAGTATCACCATCATAGCCACATAAGCTCTGTCATAGTCACACACACAGACTATCTGATGGTCATGTCACAGTCATGCATTTGGGGCCTCATCAACACATGTAACATCTCTCTAGTGGGCACAATCTCATCATTCTCTCGGACCTTATGTCATTACAAGGATTTCATCTAGCTCACACAGAACTAGGCATCTATCTCACACTAAACTAGGCAACCATCCAGCTCACACAGAATTTGGAATATGAAGTTGAGCCAGTTTACACAGAATTACGTTAATACCCAATCTGAACGGAGTTTGGGCAACTGCAAATCGTCATCTCACACATAATCTGGCAACTATCCCTAGAGCTAGTTCTTATGGTTGGCACACCAGGAATCCAACCCACAGTGTTTGGGCATCTAACCACGAGGATTAGGCGATGTAGTGTGTTGAGTACATTTTTATGCTTCCTTCCACTCCATAAACTATACTTTTGCCTCCAAAACCATCCATTTTGCCTTCA
>ML781139.1:403727-413735 GCA_009831015.1 Picea engelmannii | reverse complement strand
GCAATCTTTACATGTTGCAAGGTGCACGTTTGACAAGCATACCAAGGTTGCTTTCCCAAGCAGCAAGCATAAGTCTAAAGAGATTCTAGACCTAGTGCATCCGGATGTTTGTGGACCAATTTCAATAGAATCAATTTCAGGAAGTATGTATTATGTTTCCTTCATTGATGACTTCTCTCCCAAGACTTGGATCTACTTTCTAAAGACCAAGGATAAGGTCTTTAGCAAGTTTCAAGATTTCAAAGTTCTAGTCAAAAACCAAACAACGAAGAGGATCAAAGTCTTGAGATTGAACAAAAAGGGTGAGTATACCTCCAAGGCATTCGAGGGTTTCTGCAGGGAGGCAAGAATCAAGAGGGAATTGATTGTGAGCCATCTGCTTCGCAAGTTACTTCCAAGACTATTTCATCAGGAGTTAGATCCCACAGTCATTTGCTATGATAATCAGAGTTGAATCAAACTCTCTGAGAATCCAGTTTTTCATGACAAGTCCAAGCACATAGAGATAAAATATCACTTCATACGAGACAGGATTCAAAAGGAAGTAGCAAAGCTCCAGTGTCTTCCCATAGATCGGCAAATAGTTGATATTCAAACCAAGCCCTTAGCAAAAGGGAAGTTTGAAGCACTCAAAGACAGACTTGGATTGGTGTAGAATTCTTTCCTCACTAAGAGGGAGTGTTGAGAAATGTAACTCGAACAAGAATTTATTGCACAGGTTGGTTCAAAACATTTCTTTGGCGACCACCTTGGAAAATTGGTCACTAATTCCATCTTGTAATTTCACTTGAAGAATAAAAAATAAATGAAAGTCTAATGTTTTGAAGTTGACTTAGTCTTAAGGATATAAATGAAATGTTCTTGAAGTTCTAGATCATTAGTGACTTAGATCTGGATTTAATCTTAGCCGTACATCTCAAGATTAAGATTGGGGGCAGCTAGGATTGAGGAGATTAGGTTTTCTCTCAAAGCATAAAGAGAACAAGAGAGGAGAGGTCAACCTCATATGTGAGAAGAGAGCAAGAGTGCTCTGGAAGAATAAAGAGTGCATCGGGAAGAAAAGGAGCAGATCTGCTAAAGAGATCAGCAAAATGCTAACAGGCCATAACAAGGCTGTAACTGTCTTTTCTTTATGCACAGGCCGTACACCTTCAGAACAGACTGTACACTGTCTTCTGTGGATTGCTAGAGTATGCTTCAGTGTTGAGAGGAGAGGAAGAGCAATCTACTGTTCAGAACTGGCAGGAAAAGAGCAGGCCGCACTGCTGTAGCTTTTCCCTTTTTTACACAGGTCATACACTTCAGATCTAGGATATTTAATGACCGTACAGAAGCTGGTTAAAGCAGGCTGCAGAGGTCACCTTAAAAGCTTTGATCAAAGAAATAAAAAGCTGGTTAGAAAGAGAAATCCCTGTGTATGTAATTTCTTCCACTGTTCATTTTTCAACTGTTGTGTGATTGATACAATGTTCAGAAATTTAATTTTCTGCCTTTAAATAAATGCTATTTTGAGTTATTTAATGAATTACAAAAGCAGTCACCTAGGCTTGAAAAATTTACAGTGCTCAATAGAGATATCGATCGTCTAGAGCAACAAAGAAGCCTCTAAAAACCAACATCTGCACCACCCAATACTAGCAGCAATAATCTCCTCCAACGAATAGAGAGCCAAACTGAGTAACCAAGAATGCAGATCAGGTGGGGAAAGAAGACCAATATGAAAATGCTCTCGAGACATAGAGGATGGGCCCCCAAATCTCCGTGGATGATGCCCTGAGAAACTATCTATTTGCAATGAATCATAGACTATATCACAAGATTCTACACTCTTTCAATCCTAGTCCGATAATACATCAGTAAGTTATGTCCCCAAATCTTGAAACCATAAAGAACAACGGATTTGATAATCATGTCCAAAAAGTGCATCTAGGACAAGATGCCCTAAAAGTGTAGCAGAAAACATCAATGACCTGTAAATCTAGGACAACTATTTGTCATGAGAAGCTAATTTGTAAACAAAAGCTACAAGTTTTAGTCAAAAGATGTGATATGAAGTGAGGTTGAGTGATATAGAGGATTATGAAATCCATTAATGAATTGGAGACTTGTTGAAACACATTGTTTATACTTTCATTATGTCATAACAATAACTAACATGCTCAATGGATATGGCCATGGAAAAGAAATCATGTAATAATACACTAAAAGAGAGGTTACCCACCTCGATGAACTCAAAGCAACACCATGTCCTTGCAAATCCTAAACTTGAGTTAGTGCACAATTTTCTTCCAAAATGTTTTCCTTTTTCCAAGGGGACCTTGATTCATTGGTGAGGTCAATGAAACTTTAAGCCATCCACAAAGGTTACATTCCATTGTGGTCTGCCACTTGGATGGCATGAATCTCAAAGAGATGATACCAATTGCAAGTTCCAAAACAATTTTGGATTAATAGTTACCCTCAAACCTCACACCTAAGCTGAAGGAAGTATGCCATATGCGGTGCAGCCCTTGGGTTTATCTATTTATTTATATCTTTTCTATGTAATCGGTTACATAATGACGATCTAGAAAATTTTACAGAGATGTTAACAAGTAATAATACCCTGGAGTCTTAGAAAACTTAATACTTTTTCAAAATCACCAAAACTCAACATCAACCGAATTTCATTCTTTATGTATCCAATAAAGATTTACAAAACTTGATATGTAACAAGCTTGGTCAGAGATTCCATCCATGCATCTACATAAATTATTTCAATCTTAAACCTCCCAGAAGAGTTCAAACTGCTAATCATTCACAAGTATTGAGATCACAACATGCTACCTAAGTTCCAGATGTTGATCATGCCAAATGCATCTAACTTTACAGTTCAAGATCTTTTAATTTCATTTCCCCCCACGGCAAAAGATTTATGTATGGTCTGGAAGATGTCACCAGTATTTGAGGCAGGTGGTTCTGTTGACAGAAAAACACCTGATTACACCATAAATGTTTTGTTAAAGCATCTAAGAAAAATGTTAATTTTCATTTACAATTTGTACATAAGATACAGCACATTAGACAATGTTATAATTTATCTGACTGAGCTTATTCACAAATAATACCAGATAACAACATCTTGAAACACCAAGCTTCAAATGCACAGGAAAAGTGGTTTACCTAAAGCGTCATAATAGTCACTAGGATCATATCCATGTGGATCAAATATTTCCTTTCTAAAGCAGCTACCAATTTGATCTATCCCCTGGTACTTCACAGCACGCTGCAAGAAATCTGGATTACGATATCCCTTTGAATTGCGCAGTTCTTTGTTGAAGCTTCTTCCAGCACTTTTCAAAGCAATATATTTGGTGATCTTATTCTGCATTCAAGAGAAATCCAGTGAACACTAATTAGAATTGCAGTCTAGGAAGAATTTGAAATGGCAAATGAGAGAGCACTTCAGAAAAGTGGTGTTTAATGCATATTCTGTCTACTGATGAATTTATGTTGCACTAAAATTAAGTTCAGCTAATAACTCGCTCAAATTTCAAAGAGAAAACATACAAAACTTGCCTGCAGCTCCTCTGAGCATTTAGTTGTTGGGGGTGGAGGGAGAAAATCCGCCAGAGGATCCTCCTCTTGTTGTTCGGTCTCCAACTTGGATACTCCATTCAACTCAGGCGAAGGAGTAGCTTCAGGTTCTTTTGTCATAACAGAATCAACTGATTGTGTATCACTTTCAGGTTTGGGGGCAGCTTCTGCCAGTGAAACTGGTTGAGGAGTTGAACCCATTCCAGGAGTCAAGATTTGAACTGTTCCAGGTGGTGTCCTCTCCTGTGGAACACCTATCAAAAGCAAAAGCCAAAATTGAACTCAATCTTTGAATCAAGACTATAAAGATGCTATATGAACTATAAAATGAAAAGGAACAAAGCTTGTTTCTATAACATCAGAAGCAATACCCTACAACTCACTAGAACTGTAATCACAAGGCCAAAATGCAAAAAAATATAGTTTTTCATATCCTTTCTATGAGACTCAAACCCATTGACGCATCATAACCTTCTAACCACCCATGAAAATGACCATGACTTGGGTAAAAAGTATACATAATTGTTGTATGGGCATTTGTCCCTTGGACATTGATAATGTGTATCCATGTGTAGTGGTTGTGTATTTATGATAGTTGGCTGTTGGTGGACTGCATTTATGACAGTAATTAGTTGTAAGCAATTATTTCAAGTCGACTAACTATTTGTCTTGTATATAACTGATTAGTTAGTTGTTGTCATAGAGAGTAAAATAAGGATAATGGGTATTTATCCTATGATCAAGGCTGACTATGTCAAGTAGTGATAGGAAATTAATGGGAAGTAACTGGAAAGCATTTAAAGTAAAGTAGCGGAAAGTTTGGTAGAGCTCAGGTGTCCCTCTTGTCTTTAGAGAGACACGTAGAGGTCATGAAGTAGTTGTTGTTACAATGGCCAAGGGTTGCAATGGGTTGCAATTATGTGGTTAGGGTTGATGTTGGTCATTGTTATGGTGGTTCACCATTATTGGCACAGCTGAGTTGACGAGGCTGTTAGCTTGTTGCAGCCATGATCAATATGAGTGATCATGGACAGAACCATAAGTCTGTCCTTGTAACATATTTGAGATGATATAGAAATGGAGATCATGTTGATGAGTGGGTTCTCCTGGCACTCAGGCTCCTGCTAGAAATACCTGTGTTCATGGGTTGTGAT
Source organism: Picea engelmannii (assembly GCA_009831015.1). Taxonomy (NCBI): domain Eukaryota; kingdom Viridiplantae; phylum Streptophyta; class Pinopsida; order Pinales; family Pinaceae; genus Picea; species Picea engelmannii. The sequence goes on along the minus strand of ML781139.1, from coordinate 409,005 downwards.
TGTGATATTTGCTGTGTTTGTGGAGAAGAACCAAGATTGTGTTAGTCTTGAGCTAAAGTTAGACATCACACTTTACAAGTCTAGCAATAGTGATTATGAATTACTCAAAGCCTAAGGTGAAAAATGTACTCACCATTTCCAACCTGAAGGTCTTGGCCAGTGCTTACAATTTCTCCTTCCTGTAAATATACAACAAATCATGCATTAGAACTTAAAAGTTTGTAAGCATGGAATTTACCCAAGTTGAGAATTTAGAGAGACATTGAAACAGACAGTATGTATATATGAACGATCAATAAAAGTCAACAAGATGGAGAGCAGAAAGAGCAATGTAGGAAAAAAATTAATTAAAACACAGCACATATGAATACTGAGAGTCTAAGGTTGATCACCAGAAAGAGAACTGGAGAAGTTTAATGCCCAGCAAACGTGATGATAGCCCAGGTCTGAAAAGGAGGGTCCTCTTTATGGTCTACAGAGGCTATCCATTCATAATTGTTGAAGGCAATTGCCAGCCAACAGTGTGACCTCATCCTACTCAACTTCAAAAATCATCAAAAACTTGGACTCTGATTACCATGCAGGTCATAACGTAAAACAAAACATGTTAAATGACAAACTCCATATAAGTCAGTAATGTAAGCCTCTATAAATGGATTCATCAAATTTGATCTCTTTGTGGCAATGGCTGTCAATTGTAGCAACGGCACAGGTTGTTTGGGGTAGGGACAGGGCCCCCCCCCCCTTCTTGCTGCAGTTGAGGAAGTGGTGCAGGCCAAGCTCATTGAGAAGTAAACTAGGTGGACCCGGGAACTGAACCTTAAAGTGAAGGGGCTCCCCCTACCATCTCCATCCCTAGACCTCATACAGGTTGGGAGCATGTTTCTCCAGGATACCCTTGATCTCCCTGATATTTTCCTCGAGACAGCTTGGCTCGGTTCAACTCCACCCTTTTCCTCTGGTTTGAGTCCGTGAGTGATCACTTAGGGCCCTTAGGTCCAAGCGGAAGTTCTTCTCTCTTCCCATCAAGATCTTCCTAGACGAGGATCTCACTAGGTCACAGGTGGCGGAGCTCAAAAACTCTAGAGAGCAAGTCCTAGCAGCACAACAGCCATGAAAATGGGTGGTCATTAGAAATCTCCACGCCATCATTCAGGACTGCCCACTCCCTGGTTGGGAACCCTATCCTGGACTCTCCAAATGACGACCCCAATGGGAAAGGCGACAGGGCTCGATTATCTCAGTGGGATGTTGGAACGGTAATGGAGCATTTTGGTCATCACCAGGAATGACTTATGATGCTATGGATTCATTGGATATCCTCTTTGTTACAGAGACACATGCGAGCCCTATTCAATGATCCGAATTAGATCTTTGTCAAACCTTCTTGTAAGTTTTGTAAATAAGCATGTCTCTGTTTTATTTTATTTTTGGTCTTTTTGGTAAAATTGGAAGGGGAAATGAACCATTGTGACAGTTGGCCTTCCAAAGGCAGCCCATTAAAAGAAGTGAAGGTTGTAGTGAAGAGATCAATGAAGGGAGCAGAAAGGAGAAATAGGGGAGAACAACAACAGAAATGGAAGCTCGAAGAAGGCAACCTGCTCGAAGTTCGATTGACGAGGGAAACAAGAAGCCTATCCACACTGCACAAAGGTGTCTTTGAGCCATGGCCATCTGCAATTTTGGTCTTGATAGTGAGTAACAACACACAAAGTCTATGTATAGCTCACCCCTCTGTAATTTCCTCCTGAGCATAATAAAAATTCCCGTCGAATGTTGAAATATATATGTAATTATGTTGATTTCATGGCTCCTATGGATGCATCACTACTGAGTATATGGTGTGTGTAATTTTTTGAATGCCTTGTTCTGTTTAGTAAATGAAAACATTACCAGTCCTTTCCAAATCACCTACAACTACAACGATTTCTGGTTTATGGGGATCGATAGTTGAACCCAGAGCTTTGGTTCCTCCTTAATTAAATGGTGTTAATTTAAAACAACTTGGGCATTTGTTCTTTTCCCACAAGCCATACACATCATTTTCATACTTCCTAGGCATTCTTCCTTTTCCATAGGCCATAACACAGATCATTCTCGGTGTTTTAATGTTGCTTGGGCATTTTCTCCACCACTAAGAGACGTTTTTCTTCGTTGTTGGTTACCCAATTCGCACTCTAGATGTTTTCCATCGTTACTGGTTACCCAATTCACCCTTTGAGCATTTATCTTCATTGTTGGTCAACCCAGTTCGTTCGTTGAGCATTTTTCTTCACTGTTGGTTGACTCATTCCACCAGGGCTATATTTCCCCTTCTTTATTTGGTTGATTTCACTTGCTAGTCGACTAGAATTTCTCTCCAGTCGATTGGGCTTCTTCCTAGTAAATTACTCTTCTTTGGTTGATTGGACACGCAACTAGTCGACTAGTTTACACCCTGGTCGACTTGTTTATTCATAGTCGACTTGTCCATTAGATAGTTTACAAAAAGAAGAAGTTTATTGAATATTCCATAGAAGCATCCATGTTGGTGAGATGGACGGGCAATAGGCCTACCGTTTACGGATCATTCAACCACTCCGAGGCATAGAAGGTTTACCGTTGGTTTTCCATGTCTTAACAGAGACCAAGTGTTCAAGTGGTGTTAGAGATTCAGGTGGGATAGCATGTCTTAACAGAGACTCCCTTCACTTCTTCAGGATACCCTTGATCTCCTTGATATTATCCTTGACAGGGCTTGGCTCGAATCCAACTACACCCTTTCCCTTTGATTCAAGTCCACGAGTGATCGTTTTAGGGCCAAGCAATGTTGCACGGAGCGGGAGTGTTGAGCTATCATTTTCCAAAAATCCTCGGGAGCAGAGCGTGTTAGAGCCATTTGTCCAACCATTTGATACAATAGATACCCCAAAGTCCCCCCATTCATTTGTAAACCATGTTAGAGCTCTTCGAATTTTTTCTTTTTCCCTGTCGAGTAACACAGTTCTAGCTTTCTCATAGTTGGGGCTCTTGTATCCTTTGGGGGCTTCGTTGGTTCCCTTGACAAGATCATGCCAATAGGGGGAGTGAAGCACATTGAATGGGATACCACAAGCATAGAGAAACCGGACCGCTTTTGCATCCAACTCATCCCTACCTCCAACATCAAGGAAATTTGTTTTTGTTCTTCTAGATCCAGAGGTTCCAGAACCATGAGGAGATGGAGATGTGTTGCCACCAAATCTAGATGAGGCATCAGATTGAAGCTTTTGCTTTTTACCATGCCTTTTTTGTGCAGCTTCCTCTATCTTTATGTTTTTTTGTCTCTCTTCCTTGGATATATTAGGGCAAACTGAGATCCCAATGGGCCCCCTTGTTGTCATCACTCTCCATTACACCACAAAGATGCCTCCTCACACAGGTATATGAACCGGTATAAGGTTTTCCTTTATGACAATTATGAGGACATAAAAATTTAGTGGTTCCACCACCTCTCCCCTCCTCAAGTTTTGCCACACATTTCCACAAGGGTCTCAATGAAGCTTTGCCATCTTTATTGCCCTCTTCATTGTCCTCTTCCTCCTCTTCAAACCCTTCACCAGCTTCATATTGTGGATCATCATGAGAATCACCACTATCCTCTTCTTCCATTCGATGCCTACTCCTCGCTAAGACCATGAGAACCAAAAAAGGAATGATAAACAAAAAGAAGACCATTTTCCTCAAGTTTTAGATGAACAACCTGCAATAAAATGAGGGAGAAGAAGGAATGGGAAAGAATAGGAGAGGAGGAAAAAAACATAAACAAAGTTAACCCAAGGAAATGAAAGAGTTGGGGTTTGAGCTTACCACTTTAGCTCTTGAAACTTGAAACAGATAGTTGCCTTTGTTCTCTCCTCCAAGCTCCTCTTTGCTCACTCTTACAAGCTCTTCTTTGCTCTCTCCTCCAAGCTCTCACAAATCTGCACTCTCCTTCAAGCTCTCCTTTGCTCCCTCCTCTCCAAGCTCAAGCAAACATAGATGAAAGAATGGAGAATGGAGGCGGAAGAGCTCCTTTATTCTCCTCATTTCTTTCCCCTAAACCCTAAGCCTAGGTAGGTCCCACCCTCACTCATAAAATAAATTAAAAAAAAAGTTGGAATTTTTTTAAGTCCTTGGGTCATATTCGGGAGCGCACGGGGAGCGTGGTCGAGAGTGTGAGGGGCCTCTTTGGGAATGTGCAGGGAGCGTGGTCGAGAGTGTGAGAGTCCTCTTTGGGAGCACACTCCCAAGCTCTAGAAGTGCGCTCTGAAGCGTGGCACTCCCAAAAGTCCAGGGAGCATCCAAGAGCGTCCCAGAGCGCACTCCCAGGGGCACTCCCTGGACGCTCCCGCTCAGAGCATGCTCCTAGGCTTAGTAGGGGCGGGGCACGCTCCTTACAACATTTGGGTCAAGCAAAATCTATTCTCTCTTCCCATCAAAATCTTCCTAGACAAGGATCTCAGTAGGTCATAGGTTGTGTTATCGCACAGTTTGTAGGAAAGGTTTAGGTAGCTTGAGTCAAGGCTTCAAACTAGCGTAACAAGAGCTTCCCCACCCACTGTCACCTCGATGGGGAGCTCTTTCTATTTAGGGTGGCCAATCCCAAGGGAGACGTCCCTAGTAATCTGGGGTTCTGAAAGGTCTAAAGGATCAAGGTGATGGTTTCCTTTCACAGATTACTGCCCAAAAGATAGTCAAAAGAAGAAGATCTTCCACTGAATGGCACCTGTTTGCGAGACAAGACAAATAAAGCTAGAAGATGTGCTGCAGTGGTTAGTACTTCAAAGTATTAATGACTATCTTTAACATATATGAGCATTAATGAGAGTAATTATTGACGAAGTCAATGATTGCAATAAAAGCTTATATTAATGTCACTTNTTCAATAAATACACAAGAGATACTGGCATTCAATATGTAAAATCAAATCTTTGTATTATCACAATGCAAATCTGCTCATATAAATATTGTTGCTGCGTCACTATTGCAGAATTAGGGTGACGTCAGCCCTAGTATTAGGTCAAAATTAAAGACAATGAGAAGAACGTTGTGTCAAACAAGCTTATGAATGTAATCAACAACTCAAGGTCTATCAGATGGGGTGACAAATGTCAAAACGTTTTATGCCAAACAAAGGTTTTAAATAAGTATGACGTCACCTATATTGTTGTTGTTTTAGGGTTAGGGTTAGCTAGTCAAAGAGGTGGACGTTTTGACAAATCAACCAATGAAAATGCTTGAAACCTCTATGGCTACAAAGAGATGAGTCAGCCGCAAC
>ML781139.1:370867-391519 GCA_009831015.1 Picea engelmannii | reverse complement strand
AGGCCACTACATGTTTCTGCCTTATTAACCTTGAGTCCATGAGTATACCTTTAAGTGACCTGAATTATATAATACAGCAAAAATGAACATATTGTATCACATTGCAAAGGATGTATTGAGGTAACCAGAGAAAACAAACTATCATTATGGTAACTAAAGAACACTTGCTTTACTTGTGGGTGCCTTGTTTCCCCTTTTTTGTTGACTGTATTAAAACAACCAAAAAATGGCAGAGTCAATCAGCAGTTCCATTGACCAAGCTGGATCTCAAACCAGGCTTGAAAACAGTGAACTTTTTTTGTTCAACGTTTACATCATATGGTTTTGGGGTTGTTGAGCATTCAAATTTTGTTGTAAACATGTGTTTCTTATGAGGAATTAAAAAATATTGATGAAATGTTTAGGAGATTTCTATATTTTTAAATTTGTGTAATTTACCATTTTACTTTATGTATATATCATAGTTATTTGGTCAACCATTTTTTCCCATTTTTAAGGTCCACCATAACATATTGTACGAAAGTTGTGACTGTGCTTATCATAGATATTTAGCATTTTAGGGACTAGAAAATGCCTTTAAGCATAGTAGAGGCTGTCAACAGTTCGATTGACCAGGCCAGACTTCAAACCAGGCTTGAAAACGGTTGATTTTTTTTGCTCAACATTTACATAATGTGGTTTTGGGGTTGTTGAGCATTCAAATTTTGTTGTAAACACGTGCTTCTTACAAGGAACTTAAAATTATTGATGAAATATTTGTAGTTTTATTTATCTTAAATTTGTGTAATTTACCATTTTACTTTCCGTATATATCGCAGTTATTTTGTCAACTATTTAGTCAGTGGCCACCTCTCCTGACCACCTCCCCCCGTTTAGGTATTCTCTAGACACAGTGGGCCACCTCTCCTGACCACCTCCCCCCGTTTAGGTATTCTCTAGATACAGTGGGCCACCTCCTGCAAACTAAGCAGGACCTAAATAGGGTTATCCATGAGGACATCTATCAACAGTACATTCAGATTTCATGGACTTCACCTCTGGAGGGCCTCGGCCCTAAAGATGGCCTTATACAGGGATAACTACATGTAGTTGCATGATGGCCTCATTGTTCGACCCACATACACACACGCATTGGGCATGCCCTCAAGATCCCCCTTGGCTAGTTCAGACAGGGTTCACATTACCTTCGGGTCAAAACAGAGCATCATCTTCCTTGCCCTGACAGGATCTGGCAGCTTCACCACCTGCAAGACACAGTTGGAGGATCACCTCATCTTCAGATGCCCCATTTATTATGAGATACAGGGAAGGTTCCACTGTATGCAAGACACGGTTGGAGGATCACCTCATCTTTAGATGCCTCGTTTATTATGATATCCAGGTAAGGTTCCACTATATATACCAAGATTCAGATGGGTCCCTTTCTACATTTTTTTATTATCCAAAGTAAGAGGTGTCTTGCTAATTTTATGAAGGAGGTGCTCAGTCGTTGATCGCAAGCCCTTCTCAGAGCTCCTTGTCCTAACTTGACCAGGAGGATCACTTCCTTCTTTCCCGTTATCTGGGGTACTCAGGAGCAGAAACAGCAGCCAGAAACTCAAACTCTTCCAGCTATCGAATCTATGTGGACCTGGGCCAGAAACTCAAACTCTTCTAGCTATCGAATCTATGAGGACCTGGGCCTCCTTCCTAGATGGGGCATCCTTCTCCCAAGAGGCTTTTGAGGAGTTCTTGTCCCAGAACCCAGGGTGGGAGCCACAGTACTAACAGACAGCATAGTTCTAGTAGATCCCATATCCAAAGACAGACACAACCTGCCTCCATTCAGAGTAGTAGTCCCCACACTTTGTCGAGTAGACAAGTGACTTATTCAGAGTTTCTTCACATAGATGCACATCAAAAGATCCCACCAAAGATTGTGCAGCAGGACCCCCTTACTCCTGATTATTCTCCAGGCGACTTTCAGGGGCGTTACGTTGATTGAAGACTCAAAGGAGGAGACTTCCCTCCCTTTTCTTTCGACCTGGGCCTCCAGTTCCAATTCCACCTAACATACTCTTCCTGACAATGTTTTCACTATTGTACTCATTTCATTTTTCGTTCTACATCAGTCCTTATATCTTTGCTTCTTATTGCTAGATTAGATCTAGGAGATGCTACAGCACTGCCACTTTGTATTACACTGGTGTTACTCCCTAGTTCCATTGACCTACTTTTGTTGTCAATTGCTGGACATGACATTTCCTTTAATTAGGGATGGATTAGTGTGAAGCGTGGGGAATGGGACAAATGTAAGCTGGGAAAGGATCCATGAGTAAGTAGTGGCAGAGAATACAGACTTCCGGGACATATGATTCAGAGGCTATTTCAAACTTGCCCAGATTGCAGACTTTGATCTTACCTCCATAAGGGGTCAAGGGTGGCTATCAGCAGGTAGTTTTGAATTCAGAGATAAGGAGGCTCGAGTCTGGGGAATTTTTGTGGATAGGCTCAGGCCAAGTCATGTCAAGCTGACTGAGAGAGCTGATGAGCTCATATCGTCAATGAATCCCTTTTGGGTCTATACTCCAAAATCTGGATATCTAGCTATAAGCTCAGAAGGAGGTCAGAGGAACGCTGAGTGGTGGTGGAGAAAAGTACGGAAATTTAAATGCCCATCAAAGGCAAAGAAAGTATGTGATTTTAACTGAATAATAAAGCTTTAAGATGGGATAATCTCCAAAAAAGCAACAGAGCAGGGCCTGGTAAGATGCCCTCTATGCAAGATTAGTGAAGAGACTAATACTAATACACAGCCTTACCACTTCAGGACTGAAACTCGGAAATTTTATCGATTCGAGTGATGTCCTGCACTGTGCTGCCAACAATCAGACTTTTTGCAGGATTTCAATAGGACGGACTTAATAGTAGTTAATACTAATTTTATCATTTTTTTTGCACTGGCATTTTTTTCCTCAACTTCATTGTCACCAAATTCGAACACAAACAAGAATGAGATGACTTAACTTGAAGATTAACATTGGCTCTTCTCAGGGATCTAGTGCCAAGGTGACCCGAAGGAACTTCGAATTTTGAGCTGGCAAAGCTCAAGGCTCAATCATAACTCTGTGCTTATTATGCACAGACACTTTCACCATGGCTTGGGAAGTCCCCATTAGCCACTTATGAAATTTCGATCATCGTGGTCTACCCGCTTACAAAAAGAGATTATATTGATATGCTTTACTTTGCAGAGATAACATGTAAGTTATTCGTCGAACAGAAAGAGCACGCTGCAACACCAATTTTAAAAATTTCTGCATAATTTCATTCAACGGAAGCCCTAAACAAACTAAAATTCATATACAACACTAACATAACAATTTTTTCTTATCTATCTAATTCCGTGGAAGAGCACGCTTAAAAACAACAAAGACAATTCTTAACATCGTTTTGCCAATTCATTCGACAGAAACCCTACTTTTTATAAAATTCACAAAAATAACAAAACCCTAATTTGCCGGACTATTTCAATTCGAAAAAAAAATATGAAAAGCCGAAGAGAAGATCCATGAAAATTAACGTCCGGAACCCCAGATTAACGAAAAAAAAATCTTCAGAAGTCTCACCTCTGGCTCGGGAGACATTGCCGTTTCGTCGTGTGCATAATCAACGATCCCCAGGCCGCCTTTGCTCGGGCGTTCTTCTTCCATTGGACTTGCAGACGAAGGACTCCCTGAAGGTTTTTTTTCAACGGCCAAAGGCGGCGGAGGCGACGGAGATGACGGAACGGGGGAACTGTCATCCATATCATCGTCGACGTCCATATCTTCGTCATTGTATAGAGATAACAGGGCAATTCCTTCGGCTTTTCTCTTGCCAGCCATTGGCTTTAATATAAATATATACTGTAAACCTCGGATTCGGATTTAAAGCAGACCGAGACTCCAAAAAACGATAAGAAGTAATTTTGCTGCGAGAGGTTCCAGATGAAGAATTTCAATGGAGGTATTTGTGAACGATTTTGAGGTGAATGGATTTTCTCGATGGTGAGTGAAAATCGAGGGAAACGCTGATCTCTGACTCTGATATCGACGACTGTATTCGGCTCTAACTGAGCAACCTTTTGATGGTGAACTCGGAAAATTTATATATTGGGTTGTGCTCGTCCTTCATTGGAGTTAAAATTAAAACCGTTATTTATGAAAAATGAGTTCTGAAGCTATCAAGAACCATGTGGTTCCATGGAAGGCGATGTGGTGATAACCAACGGGTTTTAGAGCACCAATTGAGGGAAGATCCGGGAACCTTTTTCAGAGTTTTCATTTTTTTCATTATAAAAAGGGAAAAAGGTTTAAATGGTGTTGGAAATTTTGACTTTATCGGTTCCAAATTTTTGGCTTACCTTGTGTGTACAAGTAGTGTTGGACTAGTTGATAGTTTAGTCAGTCAAAAATATATATATATTTGACTATTTATATATATATAGTATATTTACAATTAAATTTTTTAAAAATGTTAAAAATATAGGAGAAAGATTAAATTTTTTAAAAATGTTAAAAATATAGGAGAAAGATTAACATTGAAACACAAATGTAATGGTGAAAAAATGTTTTTAATTTAATCGCACACTTTGATTTGAGGAGGACATATTGGGTTGATTTTTTTGTATTTTTGTAAGTAGATGTTTTCTTGGCTATTCACTATTAATCTAATTTTTTATTCTCATTTACTAAATTTTTTACAAAGAAATTAAAAAACTTTCCAATATTCATTCTAACTTTTTATTTTTTTGCAATTAAAATTTGACAATGATGAATAGTATGAATAGTGAAGATTGACTAATTGAACGCCCAGAAGTTAAATTTGTTTATAAAATATATTAATATAATATTACATAAATATTGGCAATAATGTAAAGGGATAATGTGTATAGTGATTGAAGATTGAATAATTGAACTCCAAAAAGTAAGATTTGTTTATAAAATATATTAATATAATATTACATAAATATTGGTAATAATGCAAAAGGACAATGTGTACAGTAATTTGGGTAACACTACAACAACATAATATTGTATAATTATACATACTACAATTATGTATTTATAAGGGGAAAACCATATAATGTAATGCATTTATGTGAGTAGTTTGTTACTCGACCCATAAAATATATGGGTTAGGCAATTTGCTTTATGTCGGTTTTAATAGTGTTTTATCCAAATCTGTATGTAAAAAGTGTTCAAATTAGACAAAAATGTTCAAATTTGAACATAAAATTTCAACACTTAGTCCAAGTCTTAGGTTTTGCAAAAGTTGAGCTAGAGTTGGAAGTGGCATCTACTTAGCCATCGTTGGTCTAATTGGACATCAAATAAACATCACACATGAAGGTTGATTTTATTTTAAACTTTTAAAAATAATTGTACGTGAAATATATATGCGTGTGTATGTGTGAAGCAATTTTCGATCAAGTGGTAAATCAAGTGAACTTTCTTCATATAGAGTTAGGTTCAATCTCCCAAGAACCTGCAATTATTGTGTTAATGTGGCCAATTATACATTATCTTATGATATCTCATTGTTAATTAAGACTTGGCAATTTGTTCTAAATAGTGTATCTCAACATATTAGAGTAAGTACAAACCTAGGTGATTTTGATGAAGTAGAAACCCCTAGTCATGGCATCTAAGTTGAGGTGAAAGTCCTACATGATTTTGACAAAATAGATAACCCCTCAAACATGACATATAAGTCTAGTTGCAAATCTTGCATTATTTTGATGGAATAGATACCCCTAAATCGTGTCGAGGTGCAAGTCGTGGGAGGATTTTATGGAATAAATTCCATTAGGTTGTGGCATCTAAATCAAGGTGCAAGCCTACGTGATTTTGACATAATAGATTGTCATGGCATCTAAGTCGAGGCATAAGTCATGGGAGGATTTTATGGCATAAATACCCTTGGGTCATTCCATCTAAATCAAGGTGCAAGTCCTTCATAATCTCACATAATAGTGCAAGGTGTGTTGTGAATAAACTCACATGCATGAAAATTGTGAGATGGAGATGGTTTGTAAGGCATTATTCACACCAAAAAATTTCTCAATCTAGAAATTGCCTTCTAGCTACAAGTTCTCAAGCGGATTTGATATCATCCTCCCTTGTTTTGGTGCTAACTCTGGTAATGGTTTCAATGTCATGCTTTATGGGTTGTAGTTGGATTGTAGTTGGTGACTATGTGATGTTACAGGATATTTGTATACTGGCATATCTATATGTTGGGATTTTGTTCCACATTAATACCCCTATTCTTAGTTGTGTGCATATTAACATCAATGTTTTGCATATGTGCATTATGAATAATCCCAAATGCATGACAATTATGAGGCAGGGTTGTTTTATGAGGTATTACCTGCACCAAAAGCTTTTCCAATCCGGAATCTAGCTTTGAGGTGCAAGTCATGGGGGTGATGTAGTAGCATCCTCCCTCACCTTGGTACTAACATTGACATCAGGTTCAGTGTCATGCTTTGTGGGTTGTCTTTGTCTTGTGGTTGGTGTATTTGTGATGTTAAATGATATCTCTATAATGTCATATTCTTTTTTTGAGATTCATTCCACGTTAACACTCTTCTTCTCAATTATGTGTGTGTGTCGTTAATAATCCCACATGCATAATAATTATGAGACAAACAATTTGTGAGGTAGTACTTGCACCAAAAGCTTTACTAACACAAAAAATGGCTTTGGGGTGCAAGTCCTTGGATTGATGTGATAACATCCTCCTTCACCTTGATACTAACATTACCAATTGTTTTGGTGTCATGCCTTGTGGGTTGTCTTTGGCTTGTAATTGTTATCTATGTGATGTTACATGGTTTCTCTGTAATGGCATATCCCTTTGTTGGGATTTTGTTCCACATTAGTAGTCATGTTCTTAATTTTGTGATGTGTTAATATCACCATTGTGTGTGTGTGTGTGTGTGTGTGTGTTGTGAATAATCCCACATGCATAACAATTGTGAGGCATAGATAGTTTATAAGGCATTCCTCGCACCAAAAGCTTTACCAATTTTAAAGCTAGCTTTGGGGTGCAAGTCCCTTGATCTGATGGCATCCTCCCTCACTCTAGTACTAACATTATCAATGATTTTGATGTCATGCCTTGTGGGTCATCTTTGGCTTGTGGTTGTTATAGTTGTGATGTTACAAAGCATCTATATCATTGTTTTTTCTTATGTTGGGATTTCATCAATGTCAATCTAGAAGCTAGCTTTGGGTTGCAAATCTCAAGGTTGATGTGATAGCATTCTCCTTCACTCTAGTACTAACATCGTTGGTGGTTTTGGAGATATGCCTTGTGGGTTGACTTTGGTTCATGGTCGTTGGATTCTATGTGATGTTACAAGATATCTCTACATTGGCATATCCATGTGTTAATATTTTTCTCTACATTAGTACTTATTATCTCCTACATGATTTTGATAGAATAGATAACCCTTGATCATGGCATCTAAGTTGAGGTACAAGTCCTACGATATTTTGATGGAATAGATACCCTTGGGTCATGACACCTAAATCAAGGTGCTGGTCTTGCATGAATTTGACGTAATAAATACCATGATCATGGAATCTAAGTCGAGGTCCAAGTTGCAAGAAAAATTTTAGGAATAGATACCCCTAGGCACGACATCTAATCAAGGTGCAAGTAATAATTTTAATGAAATAAATAGCCTATAGTGGTGGCATCTATGTCAAGTTTCAAGTCTTGCATGATTTTGATGGAGTAAATACCTCTTGGTTTTGGCATCTAGCTTGAGGTGCATGCCCTATGTGATTTTGAAAAATTAGATAACCCTTAGTTGTGACATCTAATTTGAGATGCATATCCTAAATAATTTAAACACAGTAGATACTCCTGAGTCATGAGAGCCCACTTTGTTGACAAAGGTCCATCTAGGGTAGTGGTTTGTGGTCATTGTTAGAGATGTAAATCAACATTAAAATGTTGTATTTGATATAAGTATTTAAGCATAAGTTGGTGTTATTAGAATATTTATCAGTTGAACTGTCAGGTCAATCGACCGACTCAAATAGTTGACCGACCAACTAAAGAAATCATGAGTGGTTAAAAATACTTTCAAGCATGTTTATCTATATGAAAGGACATCGACTCCTTTGATGTGAGGTTGGAGATTATGGGGTTACCATGATATAATAAATACTGCATATCATGGTCTATGTGGCTCTTTTCTCCCGATATATATGCATGCCTTGTGTATCATAGTTTGTTCTCTTACTCTCCTTTTTAATATAGCTTCCTTTAAACTATATTAATAAGCAATATGTACAAGCTTTAAAACAAAAGAATGGGTTGTCCATGTAGCCTCCATAAGCGAAAGCAAACTCAAAATCAAGGTTGGCACAAGTGAGAACACCCCATCTTTATGTCAATGTCAAGACCAAGTGCAAAAAATAGGGTTGGCTTATGCCAAAACACCCCATCAAATTGCTTTAGTCAAACAAATAACCACAAAGGACCCATGTCATGTGCATAAAACACTAAATATTGACCATGCCCACCGTAGGAGGAGCTTAGTCATGATCAATGGGGGTCTTCCCTTGGCTTGTAGTCAAAGGATCAACATCAATGGGCTTGACAAGGTCCATGCCCATTAGTGGGGGGCTCAGGGGGGTTGTGCGCCTTCGAATTCGCTAATGCCATAGTAGGCAATTACTTGTCCATCTATGGGGGTCCAGGTGTCTAGTTGTGTGTTCTCTTCCGTCGTTCTTGGTATTATTGTCCTACCTTCTGTCAAGATCAATTGTTGGCAAAGCTTCTTGAGCCAACTAATTTGTATCCCATCGAGCTAGGCCAAGAAACAGTCCCCAATTATGTATTATGGTTTGTATACTAGTTGAGTATTATTTTTGTTAATTATGTGTTGTTGTACAATCAAATATTTACTAGATTACCTATGCAATCAATTAGATTTCAACATTGGTTCAGTTATTAGTTGTACTTATTTGATACTTGGTGAGTAATTGTAGGTTGGGAGATGCATAGACATTGACGGAGAAGCCCATAGCCTATTAAAGTCAATAAATGTTTAAGAAACCACTATAGATGAGTGGTTCTATGAATTTTAGAAATAGTGTATAAATAATAAGTTTTCGAGAAAAACTCGACCCTAACGAGATTTTCTACCTGGTGATCATCTAATAAGGAAACAAAGACATAAAAATGATAAGAAAAATTGAGAACCCCATTGCAACGCAAGAGTAAAAGTCGAGGCTAGCAATGGAGGGGTTGTTGACCGTGATATGAAGAAAAAAATATATAGTTGTGATCAAGAAAGCATTTAAAGAAAATAAAATCGAAGAATAAAAGCATGTCCAATAGAGATTAAGGAAGTAGAAAGACTTTTTCAATAGGTAGAAGAGACAATGTACAATATGCAAAGAACGAAAAAAGAGTAAAGAATTAAGAATGGAACAACATAAAATCCCTTACTGACTTGCAGAAGAGACAAAGGAGTAAACGAATAGAAAGAAGGTCTGAAATAAGAGAATTTATATCAAGAAGAAATGATTGAAATGATGCAGACAATCAACTAGAAGAGGAGTGATGGGACGATACATTGTTAACCATATCCAAGACATGTCATGGAGACCAACCATATGCAAAAGATAAAACACCTTCGTTGGTTCCCAAAGAAGAATAATTGTTAAGAAGCATGGAGGCTAGTATGGAATCACTCCATATTGGCAATAAATTATAAGTTGTAGATGCCAACCATACAAGAACTAAAAGAAGAAGAAGAATAGACCCGGGACAAGATCAGAACAGAGAACTATAGGAAATCCTATGACATGGACAACATGGGGAAACTGGTATTTGCATCAATTTGGAGCCATCTAGATGAAAGCGGCTAGATTAGAGATAGAATATTAACACGTCTTATCCAAAATGGAGACACAATGTTGATTATATCTCCAAAGGGAGTAGATAGCCAAGTCATTATACAAGTCAAAAATCTCATTAAGGTGTCTCCCTTACCAAATTTAATAGAAGAATAAATACAAAGTGGTGAAGAAAATTATGAGAGACAAGAAAGACAAGATTGGTAGAGTCAATAACTAATAATAACCAAGTATATTGAAATGAGTGTCAAATAGATGCACAAGAACTTGTTTGGTTACCTAAAATACTTAATCAAATGGGCCTGGTAGAAATCAAATCAATAGTTGAAAATCCTATTGTATTAGTCAAAAGTGCAAACCACCGACTCTACCCCCTCCATTAACAAGAAGCAAGTGACAACAATCATATTGCATAATCAACTAGTTCCTCTTCCAATATATGAAGGTGATAAAGACCCTAAATGATGTTGGTTCGTTTGTGAAAATATATAAAGCGACATGGACATAACAAATGAGTGAAAGTGAATGGCGTAGTTTTTTTTGTGCCCTTAGACATATAGCCTTGTCCACAACTTTCATAGACAACAAAACAAGAATGAAGGATGAGATCAACTAAGACTTTATATCATTTTTCAAACGTGAGATGCTAGGCACTAGGCAACTCAAAATTTGAAGGAGATAGAATGATAGCTTCATGAAATTGTACAAGATCACGAGAAAAGATTAAAGGACCCACCAAGTCAAATTCCATACCCAATAGACAGAGAAATATTAAAACAATGGTTTGTTGTTTGTCACTTACAAAAGATAAGAGCACCATTAAGAATGCTTGAAGTTAAAACATACGAAGAAGCTCTAAAGAAAGCTCAATGAATAGATGTGAATGGACAAATCCATCAAGTGACAAAAGGTGATAAGAAAAATTGGAACGATTGCAAAAAACAACACAAGACATGGCATTGCAATCAAAAGAGTAGATCCCAAGTGTGTGACGTGCATCTTTGAATGTCATACAAAGGAATACTATCCATTCAAGGCAACAATTTGTAACCCTTCCAATAATGTAAGAAAAGTTGGTTCTGAAATTTTTGTGAAATGTGTGAAATGGTGACTAACCATAATGCAAGAAATTGTCCTCTTAGTATGGGAAATAAAAAGAAATAGTGTGTTATCTATGAGATAAGCACATACTCAACATTTGAATTCTACCACAGTGGAAGAAAGCAAAGAAACCATTAAACATATTATCATATAAAAGCCATCCAAGAAAATCAAAGTTTAGACTCCAGATGTAGAGGTTGAGGTCGAGGAGGTTAACAAGGAGGAAGAGGAGGACGAGGTGGTCGAGAGTGACCATACATAAAACAAAGAAAGCATGTAAAAGCGGTCATGAAAATGTTTCCAAACTAGTCCAATAAGAAGATCGTGAAGTTATCCACATAGAAAGAAAGACATCGCAATAGAATGATTCTTGAGAATGTTAAACGAAGAAGACATATTGGATAGATTTATAAAGTCATTAAATATTTTGAAGTGTTGTAATAGGAGGATGCAATGTAGCTAGGGGGATAATATGGGGTACCCAGGGAGGTACCCAAGGGGAATAATAATAGAGGTTAATATGTATTGTTATGTATGGAGGCCACTTTTAGTAAATAAGGCCTAGTGTGAGCACAATAAGTGTAAGACGACTTACTAGAAGGTTCCTCCTCTAGAATGTTATTAGGAGGTAGGTAGTATTATATAATGAAGTATGAACAATCTAATGAGACATGGTTGATGAGTATTATATTTGGAGTGTAGCTCATTAGAAGGTTTCCCCCTCGAAGAAGCAAGTGAACATAAGTGGATCCCTTCCTTAAAAGGATCAATTGTAAGGTGTTTCCCTACCCAAAGGGTTTTCATGTTAATAATGTTGGAACATTGGGTTCCTTGGTAAACCTCACCTTGTCAGATTAAGGGAGTTGACCAAATATTTGGGTCTAACCACTCACTAAACTAATGGTTGATTGTGTCCACTTTGGATTTCAGATCCACGTTTTATGGGCGGGTACAACCGATGTGATTCGTGGTTGTTTGGTTTGTTCCATGAAAAAACCTATTTATAGATGATCCCTCAGATCAGTCTATCATCATTTGATCATGAAGATCCTATGTGCTTCAGTGCAATGGTGTCTTTAGACACCACTACTACTTCCAAATCCTATTTTTTTCTCTCAGGTTATTTTCCTGTCCCAACATGGTATTAGAGCTGTTAGGTTTGTGATCTCGGGTTCGCAGAGAATGATAATGAGACAGTGGTGAAGCCGTTTTTTGGATTGATATTTGTTGAGGTTCATAATTGGGTTTTGTCGAGTGAAGAACATGTCAATGGTTTGATATGAGTTATCGAGATGAATTCACACATAAGGATTGACTGATCATTAATCGTGGTTTTCTACGATTGATGCCCTAACTTATCGACAAAGATTTACTACTTGCCTCTAACTACTCTAGGCATTGATGCCCTAAGTTTTTGTCGTAATTTTTTTATCTATTCGAGTTTGCATTTTTCATCATTTGTTGGTTGTGACCTAGCATTGAAGATTGATGGTTATTGGCCTATGCTCAGAATGCATGCTTAAATCTAGTTAACTTGGGTTTCAAATCTACCCGTGGCACATGGAGGTTCCGACAACTGTGCAACCAGACTTACCTTCCTCGACCAAAATTCGATCTGACTAGATATTGGTTCGTGGATGCACTCATTTTTCGACCGACTTGGATTCACTCAGTGGCTCGACTCAACTGACTCTTCTTACATATCGATTGGGAGTCGACTTCCCTCGACTCGACCATAATCAAACCTTCTTTGCTTCGCAGAATCAAACCCTTGCGTCGACTGCAAGGTACGCTCGACCAATCAAGGAAGGATCTGACTGAAGCGTTCCAGGGCTCAACTCAACCATCATTTTGTTTTATGTCTCCGTGATTAACTCACCGCCTGGATGCATGTGTGGAGATCCGACCTGCCTCTTATTATCGAGGGGTTCGACTAGAAAGAGATTGATTGGTGGCTCGACAACCAAATCCGACCATATCTGACCAAATGATTGATTGTGCATCTAGGTTAACTCCTCTTTGCAAGGTTGAAAATCGACTTGTTCCTCGAGGTCGATCCATCCCCTTTTGAGTTTGCTCTACTTTGATCAGTGATGGGTACACTTTCTTAAAGATAGTTTTTTTTCCTCGGGTATATACGAGCATTGTTGCTAGCATGTTTTATTGATTGGTTGTTTAAAAACAAAACCATAGTTTTATATGTTGGAATTATTATCATTGTTGTCATTGATGTCAAAGGATTAATAATGTCATTAATGTCATATTACGACATTATAATACACACAACATTTCCAAGGTTGATTTATATATATAGATCTACAAGTATATTAAAAAAGGGGTGCATATGAGCAAGAAAAAAAGTGAAATTGTGGTTTAAAACCCATGGGTTTGGGGTATTTTCCCATGACATTGAGAATTAATTATTTAACTAAGGAACATGTCCCTTCATGAAGGGTTATGAAAAAGTATAAAAAGTAAAAACACTGAAAGAAAGTGTGAGTGTGAAAAATGGATCAGCAAAGATTGAATTGTGAAATCAGTTTCATGTCATCTTGACATTTTCAAGATAAATTTATTTCTAGGATGTTTCAGACCTTGAAATTTGGAAGAGATAGAGAAGAGATCTTGGTGTACATGTGGTACAAATTTCAGATGTTTACTCACTATACTTTCGAAGATATGCCCTGTGGAAGTTAGGGTTTCTAAATGATCCTGAAATCAGTTTCAAATAGGTCAGCTTGCCAATTTCGCTATAACTTATTTTTCTGGGAAGTTTCAGACCTTGAAACTTTGCAAAGATAGAGGATATATCTTGGTGTAAATGTGGTACAAATTTTAGATTTTGGTTTTCTATAGTTTTGGAGATATGCCATGTGGAAGTTAGGGTTCTTGAATGATCCTTAAATCAGTTTCAAATAGGTCAGCTTGAGACTTTCGCTATAACTTATTTTTTGGGTTGTTTCAGACATTGAAACTTTGCAAACATAGAGGAGAGATATTGTGTACACGTGGTACAAATTCTAGATGTTGGTTCACTATGATTTCAAAGATATTCCCTGTGGAAGTTAAGGTTCCTGAATGCTCCTGAAATCAATTTCAAGCAGGTGAGTTTGGCACTTTTTCTATAACTTATTTTCTGGGATGTTTCAGACCTTGAAATTTTGCAAAGACAAAGGAAAGATCTTGGTGTACACATGGTACAAATTTCAAATGTTGGTTCACTCCATTTTTTGAGATATTCTCTATGGAAGTTATGGTTTATGAATGGTCATGAGACCAATTTCAAACAGGCCGGCTTGTAATTTTCACTATAACTTCTTTTTTGGGACTCTTAAAACTATGAAAATTTGAGAGAACAAAGGAGACATACAAAATTACCTTACTTTAAAATTTCATAATTAGATTTGCAAAATTGGATACGTGGCATGTTGTACAATTTCATTGTTGGGACAAGGCCCAAAACAACAAGCATTGAGAAAGTTACCATTTGGAAATTCAAATTTTGGCCAAACCCTATAAACGCAGAAGTAGTGAGTAGAAACAATGAAGGAAAAAGAAATGAGTAGACCTGGTGAAGGCAGAAGTAGCAAGCATAACTAGTGAAGGCAAAAGTAGCAAGAAAACTCGGTGAAGGTTGGTGCAACTCACACAAGGATATTGTTGTCCCTTGCTAAGTTGGTGCTTAGCGGTTGGGATTGGTATCTCCAGTAGATTGGTGTCTACAAAAATCTGTAAGAGTAGGTTGGTGCATACTAGGAATTGTACCGGTGGGGATTGGTGTCTCAAGTAGGTTGGTGGCTATAAAGAATTATAAAAAGAGGTTTTGTGCTTTTCTCCCAAGAAGGTTTCAACATAAATCTTGTATTCCATGTTTTGCAGTTAATAGATCTCATATGTGATTGTTTTCTTATGGTTGATGGATGTTTGAAAAGGTAAAATATTGTCTTATACTGATTCATCCCCCCCTCTTAGTATAAGTGTGTGCTAAAAAATTGGAATCAGAGCCAGTTCCTTCAGAAACAATTTAACCACTAGAAGGTAGATCTCTGGAGCACGCACGACAATGGAAACTGATACTTTGGAAAATGAATACAAAAGGAAAGAAATGATGGATTAAGAAGATGAACAAAATGCCAAAACATATCCAGAAGTAGATCTTGAAGAAGAACTCATTTGTGCCTTAAGCAAAATAAAGAAGCTTAATAAAAAAAAATTGAAACAAAAGAAGAAACTCCATAAATATGAAGAGGAGGATCATGATGCAAAAGTAAAAATGTCACAAATCCTTGAAGAAACCGAGAAGACTATTATCAGCCTAAAGATTTAACTAGAAGAGGCAAAAACGATGGAAGAAGCGGTGAGAATCTAGCTGAAGGAAAAGGAAGGAAATTGCGAGAAACTATAAGCTGAAATTGTTTCCTTAAGAAAGGAACTGGCGAAGTCAACTACTCGGTTGAATATAAGCTTGAAGTTTGAAAAGAGCGCTGGAATCTTAGATGCTATCATCAAATGCCAAAGATCACCACTCATTAAAACTAGTCTTAGTTATGATAAGAGGCAGATGACCACCAAAGAAGGTTCAAAAGCTACAGAGCCACCGAAGAAAGTAAATGAAGGAAAATAAAAAAGCTATGATGGTGTACTCAAAAGCTCCACTAGTGACGAAGACAACATGAAGAGAGAAAATGATGTTCCACAAAAAATGGCATTCCTCCCAAACACAACAAGGATAGATTCATAAGATCTTTCACACCGAGATGGCTTTACACAACTCGAACAACTAGAAAAACAAAATGTCAAGTTGGAATATATTGTCACCAAAGAACAAATTGCAGATATTTTCACAAAACCCCTTCCCAAAGAGACATTTAAATATCTTAGAAATAAATTGGGAGTCATATCCATCTCATCACTAAGTGCTTAAAGAGAACCACAAGCTCAGGGGGAGCATCAATTTTCCATTGATGTAAAATGGGGAGAGTTGCAGATAGGGGGATAATTCTTTCTATGCCTAGTGGATTATGTGTTTTGTGCGAGTATGATTTCCATCAATGACAAAAGGGGAGATTGTTGGAATTATTGGCAGTGATGTCAAAGGACTAATGATGTTATTAATGTCATATTACGACATTACACTACACACAACATTTCCAAGATATATATATATATATTATTTTTTATTTTTTTTCCTTGGAATAATTCATGGGAAAACCCACCAGGCACTTCCCCTCATTTCGAGGATGGTACCCAAGGTAAACCAGATTTTGTAGAAAGCCAAGGCTTTTTTCGATAGTGTGCTCATTTAAGAGCTCAACATATCACTTGCGAGAGTTAAACCTGGGTGGGGGAAAACATCCCTCCGCACAAACCACTCAGGATAAACCCAATTGACATCCCAATATATATATATGTGTGTGTGTGTGTGTGTGTGTGTGCCTACAAGTATATTAAAAAAGTGGTGCGTATGAGGTAAGTAAAAGGAGAAACAATGGTTTAAAATCCATGGTATTTGGGGTATTTTCCCATGGTATTGGGAATTAATTATTTAATTAAGGGACATGCCCCTTCATGAAGGGTTACGAAAAAGTATAAAATGAGAAAGCACTGAGAGAAAGTGTGAGTGTGAAAAATGGATTAGCAAAGATTGAATTGTGAAATCAATTTTCGATCATCTTGGAATTTTCATGATAACTTTATTTCTAGGATGTTTCAGACTTTGAAATTTGGAAGAGATAGAGGAGAGATCTTGGTGTACATGTGATATAAATTCCAGATGTTGGTTCGCTATACTTTCATAGATATGCCATGTAGAAGTTAGGGTTCTTGAATGATCTTGAAATCAGTTTCAAATATGTCAGCTTGGTATTTTCGCCATAACTTATTTTTCTGGGATGTTTCAAACCTTGAAAATTTGCAGAGACGGAGGATAGATCTTGGTGTATATGTGGTACAAATTTTAAATAATGATTCACTAAAATTTCAAAGATATGCCCCATGGAAGTTAGGGTTCTTGAATGATCCTGAAATCAATTTCAAATAGGTCATCTTGGCACTTTTGTTATAACTTATTTCATGGTTGTTTCGGACCTTGAAACTTTGTAAAGACAAAGGACAGATATTGGTGTACATGTGGTACAAATTTCAGATTTTGGTTCGCTATACTTTCATATATATGCCTTGTGGAATTTAGGGTTCCTAAATGCTTCTGAAATCAGTTTCAAACAAGTTAGCTTGGCACTTTTGCTATAACTTATTTTCTGGGATGTTTTAGACCTTGAAATTTTGTAGAGATGGAGGTGAGATCTTTGTGTACATATGGTACAAATTTCAAATGTTGGTTCGTTGTACCATCTGAGATATGCTCTATGGAAGCCAGGGTTTCTGAATGGTTCTGAGATTAGTTTCAAACATATTAGCTTGACATTTTCACTTTAACTTATTTCCTGGGACTCTTCAGACTGTGAAAATTTTAGAGAACATAGGAGACACACAAAAGTACCTCAGACAACGATTTCAGAATCAGATTTTAAAAATTGGATACATGGCATGTTGTACAAGTTCATTATTGGGAAGTGGCTCACAACAACAAGCTTTGAGAAAGCTACCATTTGGAGATTCAAATTTTGGTTAAACATAGTAAAGTGAGAAGTTGTGAGTAGACTTAGTGAAGGTGGAAGCAGTGAGTAGACCTAGTGAAGGTAGAAACAACAAGCAGACTTGGTGAAGGCAAAAGTAGCAAACAAACTTGGTGAAGGTTGGTGCATCTCACACAAAGAGATTTGTATCTCTTGCTAAGTTGGTGCTTAGCAGTGGGTATTGGTGTCTACAAAGATCTGTAAGAGTAGGTTGGTGCTTACTAGAATTTGCACCAGTGGGGATTTGTGTCTCCAATAGATTGGTGCCTATAAATAATTATAAAGAGAAGTTTTGTGATTTTATTCCAAAAGGTTTCCACGTAAATCTTGTGTTCCATGTTCCGCAGTTAATAGATCTCATATGTGATTGTTTTCTTATGGTTAATGAACGTTTGGAAAAGTAAAAAATTGTCTTTTAAAACCGCCTCTTCTAACTTCTTAAGTAGTTAGGGATTTTTCTTTATCGAAAAAATCACTTTAATTAATACCTCAATAAATTCTCATTAATTAATTTGCATCATTGAAATGTGCATCTTAAAGTGGCCCCCTTTCATATTTTATAAAAAAAATTAAATAAACTTTTTTATTTTCTAAAAAATTTAACTGACTGCCCTTTTTTAAAGCGGACCATGTTTTTATTTTTCTGAGCAAAATATTTGTTATTTCAACCATGAAAACCACTTTATATGTAATCTTCAACATCTCATCTTTCTATCGAGTCCTCCCGCGTGAGATTTATATTTCTGTATCTCAAGATATGAGCTTCTGAAGTCGAGATGTCAAGCAGATTTATCAACAAAGCATAAAACTATTGTTGATTGTTCTTTCAATTTCTGAGAAACATATGTCCAATTTCATCCCTTGAAACCTATTCCATCATCTTCCTCGTTGAATTACCTTTCCAACAAGGTAAAGTTTTCCCAAATCCGACTCCTAAGGGTGCAACTTTTGCATAAGATCTCCATTTGTGGCGCTCGGTACCTCGTCGGAAAGGTCTAGTCGAGGAGGACACATTCCGTTCAACCTAACATTTTTCTATTAATTCATGTTAAGCACTACCGTGCCAAAAAAACGTCGTTTAGTGCCTCAAAATGGCCCCAGGAGTTTGGAACCCGAAAAACCATAGAAAATCTGTCAAAATGTGGAACCATTTTGAATTAGTGGAACAGGTGGGTGGTCACCATTATTTGTTAATGATTACAGATGTATGAGACATCCTCCAGGACATAGACCTGAGAAAGAGCCCCTGAGATGAGTGTGTGGTTCCTATCCAAGACAGAACTAAAACGTAGTGATGGCCTCCTCCTTACAGAGAGTTGAGAATAACTCCAGATGATTCTCCTGTGTAATGCAGTGAGAAAGAAGATTTGTTGAGTTAGATGTACCTCTAGCTGAGCACAAGGTGAACATGTGAATTCCCATGAGTTGGGTGCATCATTATGAGACATAGATGAAAACGATGTATTAGCCTCCTCTGAGCAGAGAGTTGAGATGATGAACTCTGGATGACTCTCCTATGTAATGCAGTGGGAAAGAAGATCTGTTGAGTTGGACGTGCTTGTGGATGAGCACAGGTGAACATGATCCTAGTGACTGAGCACTAGTGAGTGTGGTTCTCCTGTGAGACGCAATGAGATACAGATATGGACATCCCTATGGATGTGCCCTTAGTGGTTGAGCACTAGTGGGTGTATGATATCCCTTGCTATATTGTTCAAGAGTCAGACTTACCTGTAACCCTATTTGTAATGCAAAGGGTAGAGGTTGGCCCCACCTTAATGTAATAGATAATCAATGTAAAAGACAATTAATCTGGTAATTATTAATTATATTGTGAGTTACTGAGGTCGGTCGTGTTGTGCCAATAGATACTTCTGTTGACAGGTTCAGTCTAATATAAGTAAAGGTAAATTCCCCATTGAGGAATCATATCTTAAGTGAGTTTGGAAATTTTAGCAAGTACATCTTCTTGGGAAAAGTACACACCTCTCTTGGGTGCTAGTCTTCTAGGGTTTGTGAGCACCCTTTTGTGTGCTAGGTTTTCTTGGTGGTGGAGGTCTTTCTCTTGAAGAATATAGCAAAGGATTGGATGGGTTTTTATTCCCTTGTTGAGAAGGGTTTCCCATGATACTTCTTGTGTACTTGTGCATGGTGTTTCTTCTTGTGATCTTGGTTGCTGCAACAAATTGTCTATGGTTTAAGTAAAATGCTAAAATGGAATGAACTTAATGCTTAAGCCTAGCTTATTGAAAAATCAACATGGTATCAGAGCATAAGTCTTGAAGAACCCATTGCACAAGCATCTACCAAGTCATCTTCTCATTTCTGCAGAACTGTACGACCCTCCTAGGGTTTCCAGAAAATCTGTACGACCCTTCTTTCTAAGGTGTTCCAACCCTTAATACTTGGACGCTGGGGATGAAATTAGGACAGGAGGGTACAACCTCCTTCAACGCACCTCCAGAAGCTCTTAAAGTGAAATTTCGAGAATTTTTATATTTGGCCCTAGGGTTTCTAGGGTTCCACAAATTTATGTTTTTTAGGGTTTCTGTAGCTTTTTGAAGAAGCTTTCAAGATTACTTGCGTTCTTATGACTTTCAAGGCTTATTGTTGGCAGTCATAAGCCCAACAAAACCTAAGGTTGCTAGCCTAGCCTCGTTGTTAGGTTTTCTAGCCCAGTTGACAAGGGTTTGCGAAAAATCTAAAATTATGATGAACAAAACTATGATGGAAGATAAGCTTGATGAATCAAGCAACTTCAAGTTCTCGGAAGACAAGACAAGACTTCAGAGGAAGACTTATTGTGGGTGATACAAAAATGTGACACTGTGACTACCTTCTTCATGAAGATGTTAGAGGACTGAAATCAACCAGGTGCCATTGGAGAAATCATATCAGCACCCTCAAGTATGCACTTGTATATATATTATTTGTATCATTGTCATGAAGGTAATTGAAGGAGAAAGGAACCTTTTGTTGAAGTCATGGATCCAGAGGGATCTGAGTGCATT
>ML781139.1:344767-357451 GCA_009831015.1 Picea engelmannii | reverse complement strand
TGTCTGTCATAAAACAAGAAATCTCGCATACGGATGCATAACCAGAGAACTAGAATGTTGCTAAAACTTTACAGTCGGGAGATTTGCTCTACCATCGATACCTACAAAAATGGCGAAAACGCCTACATATACTCGAAACAACCATAGCAGCAAAAACGAGACGTTGCATTAAAGAATTGCGTCTGCATGGCTTTTGACAGCCTGCCTATGCAGAATCTGGATGATCGTGCGCCTATGACAGACGCCATTAGATTTCAGACTGTCCTTCTATAGGTGAGTCTACGTCAATTAATCCTTTGCCGGACCTTCCTCTTTATGGCGGAGATGACGCTCAACCACCATCAACAACCGTCGTAACTGCATTCTTGGGACTAGGGACGTCCTCGGTCAACTCTGCCTTCTGGGACGTGGAGGTCTCCTAATGGTGCCACCTGGATCAGCCGAACGGTCCTTCTTTGGGCGCTACTTCGCTGGAC
Organism: Picea engelmannii; assembly: GCA_009831015.1. Classification (NCBI taxonomy): domain Eukaryota; kingdom Viridiplantae; phylum Streptophyta; class Pinopsida; order Pinales; family Pinaceae; genus Picea; species Picea engelmannii. The sequence goes on along the minus strand of ML781139.1, from coordinate 356,975 downwards.
TGCTGTGAGGGATCCCTATGGCAGATGTGGACGAGGGTGTGACGGGGGTTAAAGGCGTGAACACTGTGGAGGTGGCGAAGAAGAAATGGGAGCTGTGACATCAGCCGAGGAATGCCACGCGGTCTGAATAAGACAGAGGAGGAAGGAGCATGGAGTGCATGAGTATAGGAGGAGGTGACTGGGAATGAGAGGGACACATGGCAGGAGACGAGAGGACGACGAGCTGAGGAGGTGCCATGTGGATGGAGAGAGGGAAGTTGGATAGATGACAAGGGAAAAGGGAGGCAATAAGTGAAAAACAGGTGGCAATGGGGAGGACGATACCAAAGGTGACACGTCGGGCCAGGGGCCCCATAATAATAACACATCAATTTCGGACCCCCCCCGATTAAAGGCAGAAAGGAAAGGGGGGTCCGGAATGAAGCCTCGGCCGTTGATTTAGGCACACGATCCTGATCGTTAGAGAGTTGCGCGCTCAATTCTAAACCCCCCCCCCCCGCTTAAAGGTAGAATGGCGGGGGGCCTCCGGAATCCGCTCTTGACCGTAGATCTGAGCGCGCATATCCTGGACGCCCAGATCCATGCCCCCTTTAAGTCCAACGCGCCCAAGCTTCATCGATGGATGGACGGCTAAGATGACTTCGGCGCTTTCGCTAGGAAAATCCCGAAAGGCCCCACCTGTGGCTCAGATCTTGTGCCGTGTGTCCTTCAGATGGACGGTCCCGATTCTTTCGGGATTTCTGGCACCGGGGGTTCATGATGCAACGCTTCTCAAAATCCCGATTGACCAAATCGCGAAAGCACGGATGTACGGTGCGTGTCCTCTAGAGGAACAATCGAGATGGAATTTGATGTTAGTAGAGGGTTGCCTCCATTATCAGGCTCGCTTGACGTGACCGGGTGCTAGGACCATGGGCTTAGCTTCGAAGGCGTTTATCGACGTTTCGGGGTACGGGGTCTTGAGACGTAAAATGACGAGGAGCTCTTACCCCTCGAATCCCCGAATGCCGACATGACATGGTCGCGCACCACGTGTCCTTTTGGATGGACGACTGAGATCCTTCATGAATGTATATAGACACTACCCATCGCGCTAATCCGAGTGCAACTCCGCTAACCGCAATTTCCCGCCGACCGTCGATCTGCTCCTATGGATGAATCTGGGTCGTTGACAACCTAATTTCACCCGCTCACTTGATTTTCAGCCTGAAATGGGGCTTTACGTGCTACGCTTGGGCGTTCTTCGTGCAACCATGCACACCTGGATGCTCTTAGGCCCAAGACAAGAAATGTCGCTAACACAGAGAATCTCATATGGAGATTGACAGTGAGACAATAACTTCTCCCCCTTTAGTAGTTCAGAGGGAGGCAGACATTATTTCAGTTGATCCAATTGCTCCAGTTGATATGTCCATAGATATTGCAGTAGGGCATAAAAGGCATGCCTAGGCTCACTCTGCAGGAGGCAGAGAAACATACAAGCCTATCAAGGCACATCCCAAGAGAACAAAGAGATTTTTTGAGCTACTCTTCAACCATGAGCCACATCATTGATTATGAGACTCCCTGTCATGGAGAAACAATGGCTGAACAAGTATGGAAAGATGCCATAACAAAAGAATACCAATATATATTAAAAGAAATATGTATAAGATATTGTTCAGAGACCAGAAGGGAAGTCTGTGATGACTTCCAAGTGGATCTATAAGATCAAGCATGCAGCCGATGGAAGTGTCGAGAAATACAAAGCGAGATCCATAGCCAGAGGTTTCTCACAAACATAGGGAGTTGTCTATGATGAGACACTTGATTCAGTAAACCCGATACACTTCCATCTGTATTACCATCGATGAGTTGGAAACTATATCAGATGGATAGATTCTTGATGAGTTTTGGTTTCAGCAAGAGTGTTGTTGATCCAAAACCTATATTATTACAGTGTTGGTGACAAGACCCTGATTTTAGTAACTTATTCAGAAAGCCTTGTTGTTGGATACAAGTAAGCTTTGATTTCTGACTTCGAGATGAAGGATCTGAGTATGATACACTACTTGTTGGGACAAGAAGTATGACAAAGGACCGATGAGATTTTCCCGAGTCAAGGAAAATATACAATGGGAATATTAAAGAAGTTTAGTATGACAGAATGCAAATCCACGGGGATGGATTTGAAGAAAATGAATGATGATGATTCAGATGAGATTGATCCACAGTTGATTGGATCACTGATGTATCTGGTTAACACCAGCCTGATTCATGTTATGCAGTGAATGTGCTTAGTCAATCCATGAGTCAGCCAAGACAAACTCACTGGATAGTAGTAAAGTATGTATTGAGATATATACGAGGCACAGTTGGATATGGCCTGAGATATGCCTCTAGTGTGAACTTGAGTTTGCAGGGATATGCCGATACAAATTGAGCAGAGAGTACAATGGACCGAAAGAGCACATCCGATTGTTGTTTTATTGTGAAGTTTGCCATGGTTTCCTGGTGCAACATGAAACAAAGCCCTGTGGCCTTGAGTACCACAGAAGCAGAGTATATATCATTGAGTGTGTGAAGCAGTGCGACTTCATAAAACTGTTGATATATTTACTTGATCATGAGATGGATTCTATGATTATAACAAGAGTTGTGTGAATCTCTTTGAGAACCTTGTGTTTCATCATAGATCGAAACATCTTGAGATAAAATATCATTTTCAGAGACATGATGCAGAGGAAAGCAATACATGTGTTGTACCTTCCTACACATGAGTAGATTGCAGACATATTCACCATACTGGCTTGGTGAAGAATACCTCTCTAGTTGAGAGGGAGTGTTGATGACTACAACCAAGATAAAGTTCGAGTACTTCCGTGTAAGACTTGGCCTAATGGAGAATGCCTCCCTAGCTGAGAGGGAGTGTTGATGATTACAACTTCGTGAGATATCCTCCAGGACAGAGACCTGAGAGAGAGCCCCTGAGATGGGTGTGTGGTTCCTATTTGAGACACAAATGGAACGTAGTGATGGCCTCCTCCTTATAGAGAGTTGAAAAGAACTCTAGATGATTCTCCTGTGTAACGCAGTGAGAAAGAAGATCTGTTGAGTTAGACGTACCTGTGACTGAGCACAAGGTGAACGTGTGAATTCCCATGAGTTGGGTGCATCATTATGAGACATAGATGAAAACGATGTATTAGCCTCCTCTGAGCAAAGAGTTGAGATGATGAACTCTAGATGACTCTCTTGTGTAATGCAGTAGGAAAGAAGATCTGTTGAGTTGGACGTGCCTGTGGATGAGCACAAGTGAATGTGATCCTAGTGGCCGAGCACTAGTGAGTGTGGTTCTCCTGTGAGACATAGTGAGATAGAGATATGGACATCCCTATGGATGTGCCCCTAGTGGTTGAGCACTAGTGGGTGTATGAGATCCCTTGCTATATTGTTCAAGAGTCAGAATTACCTGTAACCCTAATTGTAATGCAAAGGGTACAGGTCGGCCCCACCTTAATGTAATAAATAATTAATGTAAAAGATAATTAATCTGGTAATTATTAATTATATTGTGAGTTAGTGGGGTCGGCCCTATTGTGCCAATAGACACTTATGTTGACAGGTTCAGTCTAATATAAGTAAATGTAAATTCCCCATCGAGGAATCATATCTTAAGTGTGAGTTTGGAAATTTCAGCAAGTACATCTTCTTGGAAAAAGTGCACACCTCTCTTGGGCGCTAGTCTTCTAGGGTTTGTGAGCACCCTTTTGTGTGCTAGATTTTCTTGGTGGTGGAGGTCTTTCTCTTGAAGAATATAACAAAGGATTGGTTGGGTTTTCCTTCCCTCATTGAGAAGGGTTTCCTAGGATACTACTTGTGTACTTGTGCATGGTGTTTCTTCTTGTGATCTTGGTTGCTGCAACAAATTGTCTATGGTTTAAGTAAAATGTTAAAATGGAATGAACTTCATGCTTAAGCCTAGCTTATTGAAAAATCAACAATATCCACCCGGATCATACTTTATGCGATCTATCTAATGGATTTTGCATTGACATGACTCACTTTATATGTTGTGTTTGGATTGTGTACCTTGCCTACGATCTTCATGATGCATTGGACCACATGAGCCCCTCCTCAGATGATGGATTGCACACGACCACATGCTTGGTTGACACTTGGATCCTTTGGAGGATACTAAGGGAATATTAGCACATTTCTATGGAGGCCATCCCTACCACTTTATTGAGATTGTTTCACCTTCTCTTGAGGACGTTGGACTTGGAGAGATGACATGGCACCTTTCCATTGATGATGGTACCTTTTGATCATGGGACATTTCTATTCTATGATGGAACATTGCACATTTATGATGATGAGGCATATTCATGTGACGTTTGGGCTTCTTGATGATGATATGGCACCTTTTGATAAGATGTCACACCCTTTGGAGACATGAGACACCTCTTGGAGATGAAACATTGCACCCTTTCAGAGCAATGTTTCACTTTTGAGCCCCTATTCACCACTTTGGAGTGAGTCGTCCCCTTCATGAGACTACACGTGTGAGATCTAGAGCACTCTTTTGAGGGACGATTTGATTTTTGAGCTACTTTACTTCATATTGGAGGCATCATTGAGGGTTTTAGAGACCTATCCACTCATGTATCATGGATATTTTATATTATGTTTCCTTATCTCTAGGGTTTGAAAGAGATAAAGCCAATATTTTATGTTTGTAGGGCTTCTATTGTCTGAGAAGGGTGCTAGATCTCTCATATAAATAAAAGAAACACTTCTCACTTGTAAATCATTGCTACTTGTGTAGATATACCACTATTTGTCTACTTCTACTTGCTCTCTTATGAAGAATGCAATGGGTGGTTAGAGCGATTTTTTGGAGGAGATATGCTTGTGGATTCTCTACTACTACTTGGATATTCATTGCTAGGGTTTTGATGAGTAAAAGATTTATTAAGTGGTCTTTTTTCATCTTGTGGTTATGTTTATGAATGCATTTAAGTGTAATGTTGTTTCTCTAGTGTTGGTTGAGCATTCTCTTGGATTATTCTTGAACAAACCCTTCTTTTGAAAACTCTTAGAAGGTTTTAAGTGAAGAACCTTCCCTTGAATAATCCCCTAACATTTTAGGAGGATCTCCAAGGGTCAGTAGTGAACAACCTCTATGTATCACCCTAAAAATCTATTGATTTCTCTCCAAAGGGATCCTTAATTGACCCCATATACCCAAAAAATAGTAGGTACTAGTCACTCTCCCAATAGTCAAACAACATTTTCTTAATTGTACTGTACTTTTATTGTTTTAGGGTTAGATTAGGGTTTTATTACAACATTTTTTCATTTCCAGCCACAAAAGACTAAGACATTTTGTCATTTTGGCATATTATTGACCTAATAAACATTTTTAAAACCCTAATTTGTATTTTTGAAGTATTATTACAGCCTTCTAGGGAAAAAAGTTGAGGGTTTTAGGGTTGTTATATGCTCCTCAATTTTCTGATTTTGTTGGTTAATGAAACCCTAATTTAGCCCCTCATATTTCATTGAATTTTTGCTTGTCAAAGGGTTATTTTACTTCTTGTTGTAATAACTTACTTCACTATTGTAATTTGATATTTTCTTCCAAATTTTACAACATCCCTAGGACTTTTCTTCATTTTTAGTGTTTGGGGATCCTCTTGAGCCTTGACTTGGAAAACCTCTTCAATTGACCTAAACCGTCATCACTTTAAATCTGGAAACCAAGGTCACCCTTGATGTGCCCTAATAGCTCTGTCAAAGTACATGGGGTAATCAATACCGTAGTAAAGGAGGTTCTTGGAATCATCGAGGATAAGCATGAGGGGAAAGGACATGGTGACCTTGGTTTGCAATGACCATTATCTTCTCCAAGATGCGTTTTGAGGGGCACCCTAGGGAGTAGGGGATTTAGATTTCGAACTAGATAAATTGAGGTTGGTTCAAAGAAGTGTGTTAATTTCTACTAATCAGGAGACACTAAGGGGTGAAGCAACACTGGGATATATTACTACACAATCTAGCACCAAGTTCAAAGCCTTCACAAGGCACTAAGACTAGTGGAAGATGGAAGTTGTTACCATTGTCACCTAAGCAACAAATTCCCTCTTTTTAGTGAATGAGTAGAATCCAACACAAGGGAGGATTCCCTAGTAGCTTCAAAGAATCCATAGGCAAGACACAATCAAGTCTAGGGCCCCACTGCAAACCAAGGTCACCCTGTCCTTTCCCCTCACACTTATCCTCGATGACTCTGAGAACCTCCTTTACTATGGTATTGATTACCCCATGTAGTTTGACAGAGCTATTAGGGCACATCAAAACCCCAATTTGTTTGACCTTAGACAAAAACCCTGAAGTATTTGATGATTTCTGATACCTAGTATCACTCAAACCCCAAAAAGGGCCCTTCAAGTGTGACTCGTTACTTTAATAATTTTGGAATCCTAACAAAAAGCTTCCATTGGAGAAGATTTCCAAAGGATTTGCAGAATAGTCTTGCAACTCCTTCTCAAACTCCATGACTCCCCTCCAAAATATTTTTTATACATGTACATATATTTTCAATTATATATATATATATATATATATATATATATATGGTCATTTTTTTAAGGGTACATAAAAGGCTTGTGTGTCGGGTGCAGTTTGAGGGTCCGAGGTTTACCCCCCGCGCAATGCTCCCTAAGGCATAGAACCTCGGGTGGGGGCCACAGGCTTTCCCGTCCCCCTTCCCTTTTATGTTCCTGCACCTTTTTCAAGCTCCCCGTTTTAGGATCTTGTGTTTACCTTCCCAGCCCCCTCTTTCCTGTTCCATCCTCCTTGTAGCGACATACTCTGGCAGGACCCCCTCTGTGCCTATGACGTGGGCTGGGACACATGGTAGACTTTGACATGGAGGAGGTGGACTATGAAGTCCCGCAGGTCCCTTTGCCTTTGCGTTCCACGATGATGTTTTGGAATTCCTCTAGAACCCTCGTTGGGCCCCTTGCACGATTTCACATTCACTGTAAGGTATTGGAGGCGAAAGTCTTGAGCATGCCATGAATTCCACTTCTCATGTCGTCTCTACAGGATCTCAACCTTCTTCCCCCCTCAGGAAGCATAATCTTTCTTACATCCCCCCATCTTCTTCCACAAGGAGAAGGGTTTTATTCTTGTTTTTACGTGGACGAAAGAAAAGAAGGGTATTCCTGTTGTAGGTGAATCCCCCTGCGGACAAGTGGATTCCCTCTTGGCCTTTAGAATCCTAAGGCCAAGACAGAAAAGTGCTTAACATGGACACTAACTTCCTTTTAGATCTAATCAAGCTAATGAATGAAAGAGAAGGAGAAAGATATGTACCTTATTAGCGACGTTTTTCCCTGCAAAGTCTAGGCTGAGCTTCGATCTTGAGCTCCCTGATAGCTCCTATAGGACAAACAAAGGTACAAAAGACTTCCTACTCTACTGAGATTAGCTCAATCATAGATCCATCTACTGCAAACAAACTCATATGGAACAAACACAAGTTTGAAAGAAACAAGCCAAGCATTGATTATATTAATGAGAACAAGTAAAAATACTTACAATCCTTTGAATGAAGGTGCAACAGCTTCTTCCAGTTCTCCTTGTCCAACCCCTTTGCTAAAATAATCTCCACTGATTGCTTTGATGACATCTCACTCATGAGATCATAAGTTTGATGTAATTCTCAATCTCCATTGTCAATACCTTCTTATGAGATCATAAGTTAGGTATAATTCTCAATCTTCCTTGTACCTTTCACCATGAGAAGGCCTCCTTATATAAGCTTGGAGAGGCTCAACCACTTGAGAGATCTTTGGGATGAGTTGATGATTCCTCTCCTTCAGTTGAGGATCTCCCCTAAGATCATGCCTTGACCATCTATTCGAATCCAACTACCTTCAGGAATTGAGGGATTCTTCCCTTATTTGCCTCAACAAACCCATAATTTGCTAAAAAAAGGGTAGCGCTCCCCCAAAAGGGTGCACAGGGCGCTCAAGCACTCCCCCAAAGAGGCTCAGGGAGCGCTAACACTCCCTGACAGTGGATAGGGGAGCGCTCCTCTCCAAAATTCAGTTTTTGAGTGTTTTTTCCAATGGCAAAAGGCTTGTACTTCCTGTCAAGTGATTCCTCTTCTTCGAAACTAACCTTTGAGGTGTCTTAAGTGTCTTTATGATGTCGTTAGAGGCACGACATAGGCAATATGGCAGTATATTGTTTGTGACACTTGCAACACTTGTAGTTAAGATGTGACACTTGCGGACAATATGCGACACTTACAACACTCGTAATGACGACACTTGCGACACTATCGAAGTGAGTAATTTTGAGGTGTAACAGATTGCCCCCCAAAGTACGAAGTTAGAAGACAATGATGACTGAATTACTTTGTAGACTTTTTCGAGCAAGGGTATGGACGTAGAGAAACCAGAAAAAGCTGCACACAACCATCAAACAAATATTATGACATGTTTCAAAACCCAAGGCAGACATACCTATGCTTGAGTGAGAAAGACTTTTTAGGTATGGCCGCCATAAAATACACTGCAGATCCATAATTATATTGAAAAAATGGTATAGCCACTGTAGATACAATGTGGATCTATACTTCTATGACTTGAATTGATCGTAGCCATGAAGAATACACAGTGGATCTATGAGATGCCAATACATAGCCACGACCAATACAAAGTGGATCTATGCAACAATATATGTGTCATAGTTCAAAAGAACTCCTTCGCAACTTGGACAAAGTATACATAAGAGTGATGACATTCAACCTAGGGTCTTCTTACCGATCCCGATGTAGTACGAATCTAACCATGCGAATAGATGTCTTGATGTCGAACATGGCAGAAACCACTTGATTACCGGTCAATGATGTAAACCGTTAACAAGCACGAGGGAGATCACCATTGATTGCAATGATTCCCAATATACTCTAGTAAATTCCGACGAATGTGAATGAATGAGCTGAAGTCGAACATCCGTGGAATCATCCGATCAGAGGTCAATGATGTAAACCCACTGTCGGACACGAGGAGGCCTACCATTGAGGCATGCAGGTCCCAAGGTACTAACTGGTTTCTAAGTATAGCTCCTGGATAATGTGTTGAATTCGACAGGAATAGACTCGTCGAAGGAGGGCCTTGATGTATCCCCCATCAATGACACGAAATGGTCACAGAGATGTAATTGGTAGATCAAATGAACATGGACTGACACAGGTATTGAAACAAGATATTTGTGATGGCCGACTCCCGAGGCAAATACTTCCCTTGAACACTGAGACACAACAACATAAACTTGACATGGACCAAAACATGATAATGCAGTGGATATGGTGACTTTCATTGGGTGACCCAAAGGAGTAAAAGAAACTCAGAGGATTGGCTCAGTGCATAGGTTCAACGGGTTAAAATGCGTGCAAAGACAAAGTGCCGTGTTCAAGGGCGACTGTAAGGGTTACTGGTAGTGTTCTCAAAAAACTGCTTGGCTTGCTTCTTTCAATTTTTCCCCCATCCAGATAGACGAGTACCTCTTTTTAATTTAACGAGCTCGAGGAGGGTAACACATGCTCGATATGACTCACCTTCGGTAAGTCCCTCTTCCTTTGTTTAACAAACTAGAGGAAGTAAGGGTTTGGTCCCATATGGGCCCTTCAATGTATGATTGTTTAACGAGTCCAGAGAAGGTAAACTCGATGGTTTTTCATATTTAGAGAGTCTGAAAACAACTTAAAGACGACTCCAATGTCGTCCTTTTTCGTAATGTTAGTCTCACGAAGCCGAAAAAGAGATAAATTATCACTTGAAAGACGCCCTTTCAAACCTTTTAACGAGTGGGAAAGGAAGCAAGATCACTCGTCGATCTTTTCATGTTTAGAGAGTCTGAAAAGAGCTCAAAGAAGACTCCAAGGGGTTCCTTTTTCGTTTATCCATGCGAGTCCGAAAAAGTGATAAAAGTTTACCCAATTGCATTCTCATGTATTTACGAGCACGAGAAAGAACAAAGACTAAGCTCGGTATGCCCCCAACTTGAAAGCTAGTGGATTAACTCCAGAATGATCATCAAAGGCTGGAGACATGCCCTCCAAGCTTCAATTCATTCACTGACTTTGAGGTTGTCACCAATTTATGTACTAGATGGAGAAAAATGATACAGGTGGATGAAATGAAGGTTCAAATATGAGAGCTAATGAAAGACTCGACTCGACATCTACGAGATCTGGCAAAAGACTCGAGCTGACAGGAGAGGTGACTGTTTCATTTTTTAACGAGCTTGACACGGGAAAAGAACTATGCTTAAGTTCAATCCCCAGATTTATGTTTCATTTTTTAACGAGCTTGCCACAGAGAGGAAAACTATGCTCAAAGATTTTGTTTCATTTTTTAACGAGCTTGCCACAGAGAAGAAAAACTGTGCTCGTGACCTCTATTTCATTTTTTAACGAGCTTGCTACAGAGAAGAGAAACTATGCTCGTGACCTCTATTTCATTTTTTAACAAGCTTGCCACAGAGAAGAGAAAATATGCTCGTGGACTCTTCTTGACCATGACTTCCAAGAAAATGACACTCTGGAAGAACACCATGTCAAGGGACAAAACTCGATCATGGCTTCCAAGAGATCTTCATTGGATGGAAGAAAATCACTCTGGAAGGAACACATGTCGAGGGCCGTGACAGGGGTAAGGAGATTAGGCTCCAATAGCCCTACCGAAGAGATCACCATGTCAACTACCAGATCCAAATCATCGGAAGTTGAAGGCATGGGAGACAACACCACATAATTAACATGTGGCGGGGGCGATACTGTCTGCATATAAGAACCATTTAGGGAGGTAATCCAGTCAAGATCGATGAATGAAAGTTGATCAATAGTTACAATTCTTCCATTGTGAGGGAAATATATCACACGAAAAAGAGTGGACACAATAGCTTTCATGGAATAGACATAATCCTGCCCAAGGAGTAAAGCGAAATCCAAGGGGTCTCGGACTACCATGACATTAATAAAGACAATTTTCCCTCCCAAAGTTACCAGAAACTGAGGAAGGGTCCATAAAGGTTGACTAGTTCTTCTGTTAAAAGCTAATAGATTCTGTGTAACCTTCGCAAGCCGAGGACAACCCAAAGCGTGCCAAGCAACATAGGACAAAATACTAACGAACACACCTTCATCTATTAGCGTTTGAGGAACATCCCAACCACAAACCTGTACTGTAATCTGGAAAGGAATGTGAGAGGGAAGATGAAGTCCAGTTAGCACACCCCAATAAAAAAAGATGGCCTCATTGCTTGGAGAGGGTTTCGCAAGAGAAGGAGGAATGCCCCCCAACACAATAGATTCTGTATCAATGAGAAAAACGTGGGCAATATCGGGTTTACTCTCTAGAGGGAGAGTAGGATCGACCGATGATGGGAACGGATCAACCAAACTGGCACTCTTCAGAGGAAGAGTAGGATTGACCGATGATGTAACTGGAGCAATCACTTTGGCACTCTTCAGAGAAAGAGTGGAATTGACCGATGATGGGATCGGATCAACCACGCAGACACTCTTCAAAGGAGGAGTGGGATTGACCGATGACTCAAAATTAAGCTTTTGAGTGTTTTTTCCAATGGCAAAAGGCTTGTACTTCCTGTCAAATGATTTCTCTTCTTCCAAACTAACCTTTGAGGTGTCTTAAGTGTCTTTATGATGTTGTTAGAGGCACGACATAGGCAAGATGGCAGTATGTTGTTTGTGACACTTGCAACACTTGTAGTTAAGATGCGACACTTGCGGACAAGATGCGACACTTACAACACTCGTAATGATGACACTTGTGACACTATCGAAGTGAGTAATTTTGAGGTGTAACAATACTAGGTAAAGGAGACCAACCCCTACATAAAAAATCAGCTAGGTGTATAATGGAACGCAAGGGTTCTGTGAAGATGGTGGTTGGAGACGATATTCCCCTTAGCGATGTTCCTTAGCTAATGGGGAAGAATCTGGTCAGAAGTTTCACTGGTAAAGCAACGAGAGCCAAAGCCCTCGCAGGTTGGATGAATAACCTGTGGAAGCCCCTAATTGGCTATACCCCAAAGGTCCATCTTCTGTCTAGAAATTGGATTTCCTTTAGTTTCCTTTGGGATGAAGACTATGAAGAAATACAAAGACAAAATTGGTCCTAGGGTC
>ML781139.1:320142-331601 GCA_009831015.1 Picea engelmannii | reverse complement strand
ACTTTTCCTAAGTGTTCACTTCCAAAATGTCTCGAACCACTCCTTACTTTCACACTGAAACTTGTGCAAGAAGTTCCTCTTTGAGCTACATTTCTCAACACTACCTCTTAGCGAGAAAGGAATTCTGCACCAATCCAAGTTTGTTTCTAAATACTTCAAACTTCCCTTTCGCTAAGGGTTTGTTCAGAATATTGGCTACCTAATGATATGTAGGAATATACTAGAGCTTTATTGCTTCTTTCTGAATCCTATCTCGTATGAAGTGATATCTGATCTCTACGTGTTTGGACCTGTCATGAAACACTGGATTCTCAGAGAGTTTGATACAACTCCGATTATCACGATATATCATCGTGGGATCCAACTCCTGATCAAACAACTATGTAGGCAACTTGCGAAGCTAAATGACCTCACAATTAATAACACTAGATGCCATGTATACTGCCTTTGCTGAACTAAGTGCCACAAAATTCTGTTTCCGGTTGAACCGAGATATCATTTCTATCCTAAGCTAAAGCAACACCCCGAGGTGCTTTTCTTGTTTGCTGCACTACCTGCCCAATCTAAGTTTGTATACCCCTGCAACTTCACTTCACCGTCTCCGGGATATCTCATACATACTCCATTGCACCCGTCAAGTATTTGAGCACATGTTTTGTTACTAGTAAATGTTCTTGCCTCAGCTCCACGATGAACTGGCTCAAGGTGTTCACTGCAAAACATATTTGTGGTTTGGTGTTAACCAAATACATCAAGGAACCTATCAGTTCCATGTACAACGTAGGGTTCATCAACTTTGAATCTAAAGTTGTTACCTTCTTCATATTAGTGATCATGATCATAGGTTTGCAGTCCTCCATCTGAAACTTCTTCATGATCTCAATTGCGTACTTACCCTGCCCAAGGAAAATATCCCTTGGTTTCTGTCAAACCTCAAAACCCAAGAAGTAATGCATCATGCCAATGTCCTTCATCTCAAACTTAGTTGCTATATCTGCTTTGCACCCTACAATGAGATTCTCTATACTTTGTAAGAAACAAGTCATCTACATGCATCACCAAAATAAACAAATCAGTCACAACAAATATATAATATAAATTAGGATCTGCTTCACTTATGGTGAAGCCCATACTACAAATATCCATCAATTCTAGAATACGATGCTCTCAATGTTTGCTTGAGCCCATATAAGGATTTCTTAAGCCTACAAACATGGGACTCCTTTACTTCAAAGCCCTCAACCTCCTCTATTTACATTTCTTCCTCAATTGTCCCATTAAGGAAAGTTATTTTCACAAATATTAATGTATCATCCATCCCATAAGTGAAATTAAAGACATAACTACTCTAATGAAAGTGTACCCAACAACTGGAGCAAATGTCTCCTCATAGTCCACTCCCTCTCTTTAGGGGAACTGTCTCGCCACAAACCTTGCCTTGAACTTCTCAATGTTGACATTTGTAGTATGCTTGATTTTGTAGAGCCATCCAGAACTTACTGCTGAATTCTCTCTAGTCTTGGAATTATGTCCCACACATCATTCTTCATGATGGAGGTGTACTCCATAATGGCATCTCACCAAACCTATTGGTCCGTTGCCTCCTGAAAGCTAGAAAGATATGAATCTATGATGCTACTCATTAATACCATGTAATTTGGAAACTTCTTTAGGGGTCTACTCTCTAAATGTGCTCTAGGAGCCTCAACATACTCCTGAGCATCTCTCAATGTTAGAGTGAACCATCGGGGTCTCTTGACAAAACTGGAAGATGTTGATGTCTCCTCCTCCTCACCTAAAGGATGTTGTCTTGTACTGGAACCCACTGGTGTCTGTGGTGATCCTGGCTCAACCTTCGAAGCTTCTTGCTCTTCATCCTCTATCACTGAAATAGGCTCATGGGACTTCTTAGATGCAACGTCTTCTCAAACTTTACATCCTTGCTCACCATTATATTCCTTTGCTCTGGAATATAGGCCTTGTAAGCCTTTGAAGTCCCACTATCTACAAATAAACCCCCTCCTTGCAGAAACCCATAAAATCCTTGGAGGTATACTCTCCCCCATTTTTCGATCTCAAGACTTTAATCCTCTTCCATGTTTGGTTTTCAACAAGAGCTTTGAACTCCTAAAACTTTCTAAAGAATTCAACCTTGGTCTTTAAGAAGTAGATTCTAGTCTTTCGAGAGAAGTCATTAATAAAGGAAACATAATACATGCTTCCTAAGATTGATGCCACTGCCATTGATCCACATACCTCTGAATGCACTAGGTCTAGGATCTCCTTAGACCTATGCTCACTGCATGGGAAAGCAGCCTTGGCATGCTTGCTAAGCGCACACCCTTTGCATACTCCCTGCTACTCAACGTTGAACTATGAAAGACCTGTGACTATCTTCCTTAGAATAAGGAATGCCTTATGATGCAAGTACCCCATACTCATGTGCCACAACTCACACAAGATGCCATTGTTATGTACTAGAGCTCGAACAAATTCACCCTACAACTTGTATAGATTATCTTCCTTAACTCTTATCACTTGTGTTGTCATTGGGCTAGATTCTTTCAACCTGATGAGGACCTTCTAGTTCTTGAACTCTACTGCATAACGCTTATACTCCATAACCAAAATTGAAAGCAAGTTCTTCTTGAGATCTGGAACAAAAAGAACATCATCAAAGTCTAAAGAGTTACCTGATTATAGTTGGAAGGGAATGGTAACAACTCCTGCCACTAGGTACTTGGCACCATCACCAAGCTCTACCTGAACCCCTAAGTTGTGCTCTTTTAGAGTAGAAAAACATTGTTGGGTTGATCTCATGTAACATCCCCAGCCACCGAGGTTGGGCCATGCTACTCCATAAAACACTCTGACATTGCTCTGAATCAACCATACTATAACATCACCCATCGTACTACTGAACAATGCTACTCCAAAAATACAACGCGAAGATTCTATACTACACATTAGTTTGCGCAGTATCACTTGAAGTAACGTGCTCAACCTCAAGCTAAGTCGTGCCACACTAACTTTCTGCTTTTAACACAACTTTAAACAGTGGAAGTAACTAAAAACAACTGAGTGCACCAACACACTGATCCCACAACACAACTGTACGCGCAACCATCCTGGCGTCACATGCCAATTCTGATTTTCCTTGTGCGTGGGGTCTATTTCCCTGTACGCACACATGAGTTCCAGCTTCCTGTGCACACACGCTACTTTCCTGCGCACCCGGTCATACAATCCTTGCCTCAGAGACTCATGACCCATATCAATGGATAACTTAACAGGAAAAACTATCAACATTCGTCATACTCATGCACAACTACACTAATGATTATCAACACCACACTTACATGTGCAAGCATCATTAAATAGAATAACATCATTTACTTATATGCGACAACATATAAGAATTAACCCATATCAAACACAAATTAATAAGCACACAGTAAACGAGACAATCACATAAAGAACACTTATATTTTATGAAAGTCACCAACTGCGTGCAAAACTCGGACGTTCCTCCCAGCCATAGACTCTGTTACTGATAAGCTTTCAACAATAAGTCACCCCAGAGTTGGGGCTTAACTCCACCAAGGAAAAAATGGTTCCTAGTGACAGGCTAAGGTCTGATTCTCAACAAAATTGCTCAGTCCAAGGTGCCCACTGCTGCAACTAGCCTACAGTCCCTCATTCCCCACCCATGTGTCACACCCAAGGAAATGTGCCCCTTCTCTGTTCAACAATCCCTCGGCTGCCCCACTTCTCTTCTAGGGTTACCAAAAACAGGTCGGACATGAATTGTCCGAGCCCTGCGACTAATACCCAACACACCAGGGAACAATTCTCAGTGAAACTCTCACTTGGAGAGTATGCTCACGAGCCTGACAACCCACCTCTTCAACAACGAATCTCTCACCCAGAGAGACTACTCCCGGGCCTGACAACCCGCCTCTTCAACAATGAATCTCTCACCCAGAGATACTTCTCACGAGCCCGAAAACCCACCTCTTCGACAAAAAAACTCTGGTTACAATAAAAAAACTCCTTACAAGCTTCTCTGTATAGATAAGCTAATAGTCGTCCTCTCTCAGATGGTTCAACCCCTTCTGCACACGAGAGAGAATCATGAATAATGTATAATCCCCCCAAAATACACTAAGGCCAACAATATATATTACATGT
Source organism: Picea engelmannii (assembly GCA_009831015.1). Taxonomy (NCBI): domain Eukaryota; kingdom Viridiplantae; phylum Streptophyta; class Pinopsida; order Pinales; family Pinaceae; genus Picea; species Picea engelmannii. The sequence goes on along the minus strand of ML781139.1, from coordinate 327,410 downwards.
CTTCAACTCGACACTTGTCACCTTCAGAAGTAGCTTAAGCCACTTGGTCACTCGTTCCCTACCCTCGGGAACTCAGATAAAATAATTATCCATAACTTACACTTTTGCAGAAATATTATAAAATATTCCCTAAGACTTAAGTCCCACCCCCTTTTTCCTTTTCCGATGGAGTTAGTCCCCCATCTCTTCTCGTCTGAGTCTATCTGTGTGCAACGATGTAATATTATATTAATAACTATTATTATATTTACATGGATAGGCGCATTGGCCTATTAGCGTCCTGGCTCACCATACTCATAATCACATAGGCTCTCTGGCCTCAATACATATACAACTAGTTATATATACGAATATATAACTCGGCTTGGTGCGCACTCGCAGGTTGTTCCCACGCACTTACCCAAGTGCACGCAGCACTGTGAAATGTGCACACCCTTTCTTTGATGTACAACCATGCACACTTACCTAGGTGCATGCAACACTATGAAATGTACGGACCCTGTCTTTGATAACAATTCTCTATGCACTTACCCAGGTGCGTGCAACACCAAAACTTAAGTGCCAACGACTCACCAGCCTAAATGTACATTTATATTTACAATTGGTAACAATGGCTCACCAGCCTATATGTACATTTATATTTAAAATTGGTAACAACGACTCACCAACCTATATTTACGATTACAAAGGGTTTCAGATTAGGGACATTACATCTCATATGCCGAGATGCCCCACTGTCCACATACCAAGCATCCCTTTCCCTTTTTGGGTCATTTTCATTTGCCCCTTTTCATCTGTCCAAATAGCGCTAGGTTATCATCACCACCTTTCTCATTGACCTTTGACTCCACTCGAGTCTCCTCCTGGATATAGTCATCCCACAGTATTTCAAAAGAAGGAAGATTCTCATGAGCACAAATGCCCTTGACAAATGTTTCCCATGAAGCTAAGAATCAATTTAGTGCCATGTTCACTAGCTCCACGTCTTCAATCTTCTCTCGACTGATGCAAGTTGATCGTGAATCTACCTGACCTTTATCAGGTAACTGATAATTGTGTCTGATATGATCATCTCTATAGATCTGAGTTTGTTCCACAATATCATCTCCCTATTTATGTTATCACTTTGATAAAGGCCAACTAGGGCATCAAACATCCCCTTTGTGGTCTTTTTCTTGGATATGGGAGGAATCAAGTGATCCTTTACAACGTCCATAATTATCTGCTTGGCCTTCACTTCTAAGTTTCGCAGATTTTCCAAGGCATGAAATTTGAGGCTCACTGGTACCATCTATGTGAGATTTAAGACAAACTCTCGAATTTGATTAAGACAGACAAAAAACTCTCCTACGAGTGTGCTTAGTCCTTCAAGCACAATTTCTGAAACCCTCTAACTGATGGCCTTTGTTTTCGATAGTGATCTACTTTTGTAAACCCTTGAGAATCTCAATCAAAGCCTAGCTCCAATACCATGTAAATTTTCCAACCCTATATCACTGATGTATTTATGATCTCAAAGCAAACAAATGAATCTGAATTTATTTAACAAAAAAATAATTTATGACCAAAGCATTGATCACACAATAAATGAAAAATTAAATAGCATAACCATAAATGAAATACACACATACACAAATGATTTCTTCTTCAAATCAACATCTCATTTCTTAGATCGATGCTTACAAGGTAACCTTGCTAAACCAACAATTTTACGTTGAAACAATCACCCCTAAACAGATCTGTATGGCTTGCTGAAGAGTTGTACATCCTACATAGAAAAGGAAAAATAGCAGCAACAAAAGTATGCATATGGACATGTTGTACGAATGTTTTATGACCTGCTCTTCTCCTTCTTCCTAAACTTTGGCCCCTCTCTTGCTCAATAGATCTGCTCAACTATGATTTACCTCTTCTATCTTGTCTTATTTATGTTTTGTTGATACCCTAATATATCAAAACCCTAATCTCATCTTGAAATGTATGGATTGGATTAAATCTAAGTCATTAATGTATTAAATACACTTTATTAGATCTAAGTCATTAATGTATTAAATAGACTTTATTAGACTTCTTAGACTATGTCAACTACAAAACGATATTTCACTTTTTCCTAAGTGAATTACAAAATAGAATTAAATTACCCACTTTTCCTAAGTAGTCACTTCTGAAATGTCTTAAACCACTTCCTGCACATTCACATTGAACCTGTGCAAGAAGTCCCTCTCTGAGTTACATCTCTCAACAATGGCTCCCTAGCAATTCTTGTCCATGCGAACTCTAGTTTTGTTGATTTTTTGTAGCTTCAGGTAGGTATTCTCACATGCCCTAGGTGTTGGGCATGTGGAAATCGTCGTGCGCACCACATTACACTCTTCGTTTGAAGAAAACTGCCATTGGAATGACGCTGGGGATTCATGGGTTTGGTGGTGAGATTTGTGGGTTTGGTGGTGGGATTTGTGGGTTTGTGTTGGGGCTTCACACCCACAAGAAAGTATAATTTTATGTTGACTTGTGGAGGGTCTTCTATGTTGACCCCTAAGACTTGTATATAAAGGAGAGAGATCATTGTGACATTTCATATGGTGTATGGTGTGTGGAGACATGATGGAGTTGGCATAAGTGAGTCTGCACTTGTGCCAAGGAGCTTGGCGATCTCAACAAAGGAATGACTGTAACTCTGGCAAATCTGGTCTAGGAATGAAGAAACCAATCGAATCGTACGAAAGTGTCCGTACAGGTTTTCATACATGTACGTGGGCTGTAGTGGGCACAATCGCGTATGTACGCAGGCTGCAGGAAGGTGAATCTCGTATGTATGCGGGTTGCAGGAAGGCGAATCACGTATGTACACTAATTGCAGTGGGCATAGTCACGTATGTACGCGGGTTGCAGTAAGGTGAATCGTGTACATCCATACAAGGTTTCTGGGCAGGAGTAGGTCCGTATAGGCTGATATCAACATCACCACAAGTGACGTCATCAAGCCATACAAGTGCTCTGCAACAGATTTGTGGGCAGACAAAATTTCCAGGGATTTGTTGAGGTTTGGTTTTCTGTTTTTTTGTTCTTGGAGTTTTTGGTGGAATTTGTATTGGTTGGGAGGGTTGGTTTAGCTCTCAAAATTTCTGAAATTGATAAAGTCACAAAACAAAATTTTTGTGTCTCATATGTGTTGATGATTCATCTTTGATCTTGTTGTTTCCGCTGCATATATTTTCAGTCAATAATTTTCAGTGTAAAATTGTTCAGTGATAACAACTAGGGTTTACTCTTAGCTCACTAGGAAACAATTTTCAGATTTGAAAGTTAGTCACATAGAGTTGCATGTGAAAATTAACATGGTATCAAAGCTTGGGATCTGAAGAGAAGAGGATCATCTTGAGACACATTTTGGGATACAACAGTGGAAGAGTATTGTTCTTGTTCTTGTTTCGGACATGTCACAGGTGACAACTCTGAGAGGGAATTGTAGCAGTGTTGAGGAGTTAGCTCTAAGAGGGAGCTACAGTGATGGTTGCAGGTGGCAACATGTTAGATGGTCTCTGGTTTGAGACATGGAGCAAACTGTTCATACGAGGAGTTGTGGACTATTGCAGCTTGGTGGTGTGGCAGGTTGGGAGTTTTGGTGGATTGATGGAGAGCTCGGATCACAACAGTATGTTGTGTGGCAAAATGCCAACCCTGTGGATGGACTTCCAATGGCTTGTCATGGTGAGTTGTGATGGGTGCAACTCGAGTGCTTTGGCACGAACGAGATGGATTTGTGTGTATGTCAGGTTGACGAGATAGAGGCTTCATTGGGCCGAAGAGTTGCACATTGTCGAGGTACGACCGTGTATGAGGCACTTGACCCAGGAGGATGAGGACACTTGCAGAGATGAGTTGCAGAGGTCTAGAGTGGACTACACTGAGTGTCCATTCGTAGCTCGGGATTGTTCAAAGAGAGGACACAGGTTCAGTCGTAGTGTGTGCGTAGACACATGAAGTTTTTGGTGACTTGGATGATGGACTTGGGTAGAAGTTCATTGGATGGTTGTGACTTGGGTAAGATGGATGCTTGCCTTGGAGGATTGCATGGTTCTTATATAGTGGGAACCACCGACACATGACATGGGCACATGATTTTTTTGTGAGCTTCAGAGTGTCTGACTCAAGTATGTACGAGTAGCTTGGTATGAGGACCAGGGATGTAGTACAGGGATATGGAGCAGTGGTATTCCAAATGGAGTCGGGGGATGTGTTGTGAGTGGCAAATGTGCTATGGGTACCAGGAGTGCATTCTCAGCCTCAACGATTGAGGAGTAGGGATATGCAATATTGTTTCGAGATGGACAAGTGTTATTGGATGCCCAAAGGATCTAGCCCAGGCACAACAGTGGTCCTGGAGTTAGAGAGGGCAAAGTATACAGGCTGAGGGACCAACCTATGCGTGTTGTCACCAGTAGGAGCAGAGAGACAAATGAGCTGGTAGCTCCACCAGTGGTGAGGCAGGTGGCCTCACCAACAACACAGGTACAGAGGGAGAAGGTAGCTCCACCAGTGGTATAGGCTCAACGGGAGAGAAAGTTCAGAGGGAGTTGACCCTCAGGATCCAGTGGGGAGGAGCACCCTCCTGGGACTGTGTAGAGGACAGTGGACTGAAAGAAAGTAGCTTTGGAGCATTGTTGAAAAATTCGGCATCAACAAAAGGTCAACGAAGATCCGGAAAAAATCGTTTCGAAAAAAGTAAAAAAAAAATCAACAAAAAATCGAAAAACCACGACACAGTTACAAACATTAAAAAATACAAAATATATTCATTTGTTTTCAAAATTTTAAACATATAAAGCAACAACAACATCAGATAAACACATTGGCAGATAAATATGGAGAAATCACTGATATATATGTAGTGGAAGCCAAATAAAAAATTATACATCAAAGTCGATAATGAATCCTAAAGGGCCAGAAGTTAGTGCCAATACAAAACGACATCACATATATAATTATAAATGTATCTCATCATCATGAGGTAGATGTTCGATGTACAATGACAAATGAAACAAAACTAGCAGCTAGCTATATAATATCAATGCCCTCTCACCCTTTTATGGGAAAAGATAATGGGATGTTTGTTAGGCCTGCCCCTGAGAGTAGAAGGCCCTAATTTTGACAGTGGACAACGATTGGTGTGTGTAGGAGTAGGTGTATTAATAAGTGTAGAAGGTTGTGTTGATGCTAGCACATCACCCTCCATGATTTCTTTAAGTCGCTCCTCCTCCTCCCCATGTTGCCCCTCTAGGTCCCGTTGTTGTTCGGGATCCTCCTCTAACCATGCAGGTGCCTCCTCCATGATAGGCATTGTTATCCCCACTTTTAGGGATAACTAGGAGATTATGTCTCGAGGCCCGCAGGTCCTAGACATGGAGTACCGAGAGCCAGATCGACTCAGGCATGGCCCTGGAGGGCCCATATTTTATCCCTTTCAGCGCCTCTACTTTGCCAACAACAACAACATCCATCACCATCGGCTTGGTCTTGTGTCGGAGATGGTTCTTGCTCCATGAKGTAATGAGTYCGGGTATCATGGTATGTGTCACTCTGATCCTCAAAACCTTTGAATATGTGCATTCAATTCCTTTTATTTCTAACGAATGCTTGGATCTTATACTTGTCCACTTGACCATGTCTGGGGGGAATGACAGGATGCCCTAGCAAGCTTGTGCCCGTAGGTTTTGGTTTGCCACCGGGGGGATTTTTGAAAAGCCATCGTCCACTCTTTTCATAGTATCACTTTTTCATCCTGTTTCCCACTCATCTACCCCATTTCATTTGTCCAGGCATTGGGTTGACTAATCATTTGAGGGTTGCACCTTGCCTTGTGGGAAGAAGGGGCTAAAGGCCCAGAAGGTAAAAGGAAGCTGGCAAAAGATAAAATCCTAAAAAATAAAACCTCGAGATGCTTCGCCTAGGGATCCCCGAAAAAATAGTAAAAGGCTTCTCAGCAAGAAACAAGGGGGACCCATAAAAATAATAAAACAAGATTTAGTCAGAGGATAGGGGGTCTCATCACGAGCCAACCTATTAGGTCCATGGGTACCTAGCAATATGACACTACTAGCAGCTGGTTACCATGCCAGGGTAGTGACTCTTGGTTGCATGGCCAAGAGAAAGTGGGTCTGATCACAAGCCAACCTTCTCATTTCTGTGAAAGTACTTGTGGGTAACACTGTCACCACTGGTCACCACGCCAGGGCAGTGTCCCCTGATTAAATTCTTGAAGAAAAAACAATAAGAAAAAAGAATAAAAGGCATGAATTGGGCTTGAAAACAATTGCATCCAAGACAACTGCAACTCGCCTTCTACAAAGGCACCCATAGGTAAAGCTTTGCATTCCCCTGCTTTCACTGCACCCATTGTCAGGACATTCCTTATCCACATCACCCACTTACATGGCTTAGATGAAGTATTTTCCGAGAACTTTCCTTTTCCAGTGGACACTAGCCCAATAGGACACCCTATCACTTTCCCCAAACTTGTATTGTAGGCTTGTATAATGTTTTTGAGCTTTTAACTGGGATAATAGGGGTTTTATGCACATGTTTAATAATATTGATGATGAGATGTGATTGACATTGCTATTATCCCTGTGACTTATGAGCCCATGGAGGGCGTAGCTGTTGATGTGCAGGATCATGCCCGATGGAGAGGTACCATGTTGGACAGGTACACATCGGGAGATGATCAGTTCAGACCTCCATGGGGCTGAAGAGCCGACCAGATGGATGATGAGGCCCCAACAGGGGGCACAGACAGGACATAGGGGTTTGCACCAGAGAGAAGAAGGACTTCTTGCAAAGGCACCCTGACAGAGCTTGACCTAGGGGGATTGTGCCATGTTCAGTGGAACGTTGGCCTTAGGAGGCCTAGGACGTCACCCAGGAGGTTCATGACATCACCCTTTCTTCATGAGCGTTTTGGCAGATGGACAGGGCAATTTGGCACATGTGGCAGCTTGGAGAAGCCCAAGGAGGGCTAACGTCTTGCTTCAGGGGGATGCATTTGCCCTCAAAGGGGCTAACGTCACCCTAGAAAGGGGATGATGTCCTTCTATTGCTTAATTAGGGTTTTAATTTGAACATTTAATGTAAAACAATATGATTTTAGTATTTTGGCCTTGTCGGCCTTTTTATGACCTAAAAAGTAAAATTAGGTCATGGTACTGTATAAATTGGGGGTTTTCACCTTCATTTTTTCATCATCTTTCACTCACTCATTAGTGAGGTCT
>ML781139.1:200579-221560 GCA_009831015.1 Picea engelmannii | reverse complement strand
TGAAGACTATCAACAGTATTGGAAATGATCATCAGCTAGATGGATGATCAAAGAATAGAGATTTCCCAGACGAAAAATGGTTCAGAACATTTACTCTTCTAGGACATATGTCCATATTAGAAGAATGGCTCTTGTATCACTTTGTGGGGTGAGTGACTTATCCAACATCATGTCTAATTACTCAGATGGAGTATGGTTTCGAGAGATGATACGGCTGATGATACTAATGGTGATGATGGTGCTCATGATCTAGTCATGAGATAGTCTATGTTGATGCTACCAGGTGAGTGGTATGTTCGTGCTCAAGACCATTACCTGTAATACCTCCCTAGCTAGGAGGGAGTGTTGATATTATGGTAGTTGCGGGAGGTATTTATCTCCATGTGTAAACCTGACGAGAATAGAAGACTCCAGAAACCAAGAAGAAACCCCAATGAGTTGGCTAATAACCCTAGAAGACATGTCAGCTCTAGAGGATAATTTATATTAGGTTATTAACCTCCAAGAGAAGAAGTCGGCCAGAAGAATTAATATATACTGAATAGACAAATACCCAAAATGAGAAGTCGGCCCAAGCACTTTGTTAGATTTAGTATAAATACATGAGGCCAGTCTTCATTCTAGCAAGCAGTCTCAGAATTGCAGAGCAACACTTGTGCGCACTGCAGTGCCCTGTTTTGTGCGCAGGTTTGGAGGAGAGTTTCCATTACAGCTGCAGCAGCTAACAGGTCACGTTTGGCTTGGACTATCTCTTGGTTAGGGTTTGGACTATCTGATCAGCTCTTGTTGGTGCGTTATCCTTGGGGAAAGGTGTGCTACCCTTTGTTTGGCTATCTAGCCTAGGGTTTTCTTCAGGAGTGATTCTCTGTCAAGGTTAAGGTGCTCGGAGGGTGGCTTTGGCCTATGGTTGGGTGACAATAGTGATATTGTCAATGGTAAAACAAGCACATCCATTATATTCTAACAGAGGAAAACTTGAAGTAAGCTTTGCTTGGGGATTAGGAGAAACTATGAACAATCGAGCTGAGGCTTATGCACTCCTACAGGGTCTTTGTGTAGCATTTGACTTGGGTCTCAAAAGTTTGATTGTAATTGGTGGCTAAAGCACAATTATCAAATTGATTCTCAATCTCCGTCTTCTAAAACAAGATAGCTCATGTCATTGCTCACTCTTAGAAAGAAGCTGAAAATTTCCAAAAAATATCGTTCTACTAAGTCCTTCAGGAACATAATCAACAAGCGGATGCTTTAGCAAATAAAGCCACTTCTTTAAACATGGGTGTGCTTAGGAAAAACGATGGGTTATCCTCCCAATTAATTCCTTAATCCATCATCATTCACATGGAGGCACAAAATGACTCATTAATGCAACTTGTGTCACTATCTTGAATACATCAGATTGCATATGAGTTGCGCAAATTCAAAAGGACCTATGCACTCTTTCATTGAGTGCCCGAAATTTTTGGCTCATTCTTGCTAGGAAATGAGAGACACTTCCACACTAAACCTAGCAGAGGAGAAGAAGAATTTAATCAAGAACGTAAATGACAAAGCAATCACACAGTACACAAAGATTTTACACTGGAAACCCAAACCGGGAAAACCAACATTCCTTGAGCGTTATGCTCTCTTGTTGTCTTATTCAATCTGAATAAAAGGTTACATGTCTAACCTTGGTCCACACCTAAGACACAATCGACATCATACCTTCTTTCCTGCGCAAGAACAACCTTGTAGCCAATCCACTTACATCTGCATGACCAACAACCTACATCTAAAGATTACTCTAAAGACATTGATTAATTCATTGGCCTTTACAGCCTTACAACATGCCTCTTTATACGATTTACAACAAGTAAAACCCTAAAGACTTGGCGCCCAAATGTAGTTACAGATCCATGCAGATCATTGGCTACAAATCTCGTGAATCTTGGGATTCTGTTACAGTCAACTCTAAGTCGTATTACCAATCGACTACTAGTTGGCCTTCATTATGTCTTCAATCGATCGCCACATGTCCACTTATCGACCTCATGTTGGTTGACTTCTTCGACCTGTTGTCGATACCTTTACCATGTCGAACTGCCTCAGCCTTCAACTTCGACTTTACTAAGTCGACTAACCTCGACCTTCGACTATTTTTTATCCACCTCGATTAGACTTTCAGTGCAAAAAATATAACAACCCAACATTCTCCCACTTGTTGTCTTCTTTGCTATAATAGGAGATTCATGAAATTTGATTCACAGACTCAAGGCAACAAGACCCATTACTTTTCTGCACCAAGAGAACTTCACATAACTCACAAACTTGTTCAATGAGTCTGCTATGTTTTCCAACGTGTCTACTTTCTCCAGCAACACCTTGTTACTTTCTACCATGTCTCTTACAAAATGGTATTGTACATCAATGTGCTTAGTATTTGAATGATAACCGGGGTTATTTGCCAAAAATATTGTGCTTTGATTGTCACAACTTACCTTCATAGCTCTTTGCTCAAACCTGATTCTTGAACACAACCTTTGTAGCCATACCGCTTCTTTGCTTCCATGAGTGGCCACCATGTATTCAACTTATGTTGTTGACAAGGCTACGACCACATGTCGCTTACTCATCTAGCTTATTGCTCCACCGAACATCTTGAAGACATATCCGTTGGTCGACCTCTACCAATCCAGATCTCCAGCCCAGTCGGCGTCGACAAAGCCATGTACATTTAATTTACCACTGTCATCTCTAGGTATTCCTTGGTAGCATATAGCATAATCCTTTGTGCCACACAAATACCTCAATACTCTTTTGACAATTGTTCAGTGCTCCTTTCCAGGTGTCGACATGTGTCTGTGCAACACTCCCACTGCATGGGAAATGTCTAGTCGAGTGTAGACCATCTCATACATTAGACTACCAACAACACTTTCATAGGGAACACGTGACGTGTCCTCTATTTATTCTTGTGTCTTTGGACATTGTTCAGCAGTAAGCCTTGCTCCCACAAGAATTGGCACCTTCATTGGTTTGCAATCTTGCATGTTGAATGTTTTAGAATTGTTTCAATATACTTCGTCTGATTCAACTCGAGCTTTCTAGTGGCTCGATCTCTCTTAATCTCAATTCCTAGAATGAAGTTAGTTGCACCGAGATCCTTCATGTCGAACTTGGAGGATAGTTGCTTCATCACCTCCTTTATTGCATCCATATTGTTTCCAATCAACAACATGTCATCAACATACAAAGCTACATATATGAAACGCCCACCTTCTTCCTTGGAATATATGTAGTGATCAAATTTGCTTCTCACAAATCCCAAACTAAGGATGTATGTGTCGAACTTTTGGTACCACATCCTTGGCGATTTCTTTAGACCATAAAGGGATCTTTTTAGTTTGCACACCAACTCTTGCTTTCCCTTTACTACAAATCCTTCAAGTTGTTCCATGTAGATTTCTTCTTCCAGGTCCCCATGTAGGAACGATGTCTTCACATCCATCTATTTTATTTCCAGATCGAATGTTGTAGCTAGAGACATTAGTACTCTAATGGAAGTTAATTATGCAACATGGGAAAAACTCTCACCGAAGTCGAATCCCTCGACTTGGGAATAACCTTTCCCTACCAGTCGAGCTTTGAACTTCTTGACTTGTCCTATGACATTCATATTCTTCTTGAATACCCATTCGCTATCGACGAACTTTCTTCCACTAGCCAACTTGACTAAATCCCATGTCTTATTCTTGTGCAAGGATTCCATCTCTTCAACCATGGCGTCCTTCCAGAGTTTACCCTCTCTTGAGTTGACTGCCTCACTGACCAACTTGGGCTCATCGTCGATGGAAGTTAAAACAAATGCAGAACGAAAGTCAGGCGAACTATACCTTTCGATTCGTTTTCTTACTCTTTCTGACCTCCTTACCTCCAGAGTTTGTTGTTCCACCTCTTCCTCAAATTCATTCGACTCATCTGAATCATCTTCTTCGTTCCTCAGTTCAAACTGCACCATCTCAGGATTATTCTCAGTCTGAAAAAATTCTTCAGGCTCAGACTTACCTCTGACTTCTCTGAAGACCACATCTCGATTGTACATTGTTCTCCTTGATGCAAGATCCCAGAGCTTATATCCTTTCATTCCTTCTTTATATCCAATGAAGATACATGTGACTGCCTTCTTGTCCAACTTGCTCCTCTTTTCCTTGGGAACATGCACAAATGCATCACAGCCAAATACTTTGAGATGTGCAACCGAAGGCTTCTTACCCTACCAAACCTCATGTGGAGTCATGTCGACTAGCATCGACGAAGGAAACATATTCACCAGATATATTGCAATGTCGACTGCCTTCACCCATAATTCTTGTGTGAACCCAACACCACTGAGCATGCTCCTTTCCTTATCCACCAACATTATGTCCATTCTCTCGGAAACTCCATTTTTTCATGGGGTATATGGTGTAGTATTTTGGCGTGTTATTCCACACTGCTTACAGAACTGATCTAATTCTTTTCCATAGAATTCACCACTGTTGTCAATTCTCGGCACCTTAATCTTCTTATCTGTCTAGTTTTCTATAAGAGCTTTAAACTTTTTAAATCTCTTGAAAACCTATGATTTCTTCCTTAGGAAATATATCCATGTCTTCCTGGAAAAATCATCTATGAAGGAGACATAATACATGCATCCACCAAGTGAAGGCACTCTAACCGGGCCAAACACATCACTATGCACCAATTCTAGAATCTGATTTTCCCTTGTCGCTCCAGATGGGAACTTCACCTGACTTTGTTTTCCATATATGCAATGTTCAAAAAAGTCAACTTCTAAACCACATTCAGGAAAACCTTCGACCATAACTTTGTTGTGCATATCTCAAAGTCCTTTTTCTCAAATGTGTCCCATCCTCTCATGCCATAGCATGGTCGGGTCGATTTTATCATGTCTTGTCGAGTCGATTTGTACCGACTCAGCCTGAGTCATGTCGAGTTGAGTGGACTTCAAGAGAAACGATTTTGTTGCATCTAGTCGAGTCGACTTCAAGAGAAACAATGTTGTTGCATCTAGTTGAGTAGACATTCCCTAACAACTTGTATAGGGTTCCAATCTGAACTCCTTTCATTAAGACCATCGCACCTCTGACCATCTTGCACAAATCCTTCTGAAATAGAGTGTGTACCCCAACATCACTCATATTACTGAAATATATCAGATTTCTTGCCAAACCTGGAATGTGTAGCACACCTGGAAGGGTTCTTTTCCTCACATCATGCAGTATCATTCGAACTCTTCCTTGTCCGGAAATTTTGGTTGTTGAGTCGTCCCCCAAGAACACATCACCTGTATCATATCGTTCATACTCATAGAACCATTCTCTATGTGGTGTCATGTGATAAGATGCTCTTGATTCGATCAACCAAGCACCTTGATCCGACTGTGTACTAGTCGACACAAGGTACACATCACCTCCCTTATCCGGGGTCATCTTTCTCTCAGTTGACTGCTTCTTGTCGAATCTCGTATTGACTTCCATCACCCTTAACTTACAGTCATTTTTGTAATGCCCAACTTTACCGCATTTCCAACATCTTCTTGTCGACTGAACTGGGGATTTAGATCTACCCTTCGACTTAGAATTTCTACCGGAGAATTTTCCTTTATCTCTTTCAATCGGTCGACCCCTCACCATTAAAGCATATTTGGTCGATCCTTCCATGTTCTTTCTTCTTATTTCTTCTCATAGCATAGAAGCAACCACATCTTCTAGCGCTAGTGTGGTTGTATTAATCCCAATAGCCATGATTAAGATATCCCAGGAGTTTGGCAAAGAACATAATAGGCTTATACACTTCTCCTCCTCAATGATTTTAATATCCACAGATGATAACTGGCTTAAAATGGTGTTAAACCCATTCAAATACTCAATCACCAAACTACCATCACTCATTCTCAGAAGATACAGTTTATTTATGAGAAACAACTTATTTACCATATATTTCGACTTGTATAAGCTTCCCAGCTTGTCCCACGGTTTCTTGGCCGAATATTCACCTGAGACATTCAGCAGTACCAAATCTGCAAGATAAAGTCGAATCGTACTTCTTGCTCTTTTTTCGAGTTTCTCCCATTCTTTCATCGACATGCCTGTCGGTTGGGTACCTGGACAAAACACTGTCCATTGTTCTCGATATACAAGAATATATTCCATTTTAAGCTTCCACAACTCAAAATTTTGGCCATTGAATTTTTCTATCTCTATCCTTGAACTACTTGACATTCTTTACCACGATCTTTAACACAATTTATGACTTATGACTCTTACTGTACCTAGGGTTTAGTTCTCAGGTTCAAGATTGGTAAATCAAGCTCTGATACACTCGTCAAAGCATAACAAGGCTCTAATACTACTTGTCAAAGAACAACTCTGATACCACTTGTCAGGAAATGAGAGACACTTCCACACTAAACCTAACAGAGGAGAAGAATAATTTAATCAAGAACGTAAATGACAAAGCAATCACATAGTACACAAAGATTTTACCCTGGAAACCCAAATTGGGAAAACCAACATTCTTTGAGTGTTATGGTCTCTTTTTGTCTTATTCAATCTGAATAAAAGGTTACATGTCTAACCTTGGTCCACACCTAAGACACAATCAACATCATACCTTCTTGCCTGTGCAAGAACAACCCTGTAGTGAATCTGGCTTACATCTGCATGACCAACAACCTACATCTAAGTATTACTCTAAAGACATTTATTAATTCATTAGCCTTTACGACCTTAGAACATGCCTCTTTATAGGTTTTACAACATGTAAAACCCTAAAGACTTGGCGCCCAAAAGCGGTTACAGATCCATGCAGATCATTGGATAAACATCCCACAAATATCGATATTTTGTTACAGTCAACTCCAATTCGTACAACACACCTCTTTATAGGATTTACAACAAGAAAAACCCTAAAGAATTGGCACCCAAAAAGGATTACAGATCCATGCATATCATTGGATACAAATTCCACAAATCTTGGGATTCTGTTATAGTCGATTACAAGTCGGCCTTCATTCTATCTTCAGTTGATCACCACACATCCGCCTATCGACCTCATGTTGGTTGACTTCTTTGACCTGTTGTCGATGCCTTTACCATGTCGAACTTCCTCAACCTTCAGCTTTGACTTTACCTGGTCGACTAACCTCGACCTTTGACTTGATGTTGATCTACCTCGACTTCGACCTTCATTCGATCCACCTCGACTAGACTTTCAATGCAAAGAATATAACAACCCGACAATTCTTTGAACCCTCCAACAATTTATATCGCCTGCAATTTGGGATAATGGTTGTCGACAAGGGAGATATAAAGGTTGTCGGGAGTAAATCCATGTTATACTATTTTTGCCTAGTAAGATCTATGCTCTATCTCTGGTTGGTTTTATGTCATTGTTGTTTGAAGGCTATTGGTTATGGTCTTGTTTTGTGGGTGGAATCTCCATTTCACTAGCTATTGAGAATTCATTGTGTGTATGAACTCTTGGAGCAGGTTTTCCTTGAGACTTTTGTTTATGTTTAGTTAATTGTGTGGTTTTTCTCCCCGGATTCCTGAGTTGGTATTTACTCTTCTGGTTTATTGGGGACCATGCAGGTGTTATGTACCAAAACCCAAAGATAGCACAATAAACCAGAGTACACACCATGTACACAAAATGTGAGCATGGAGCACAACTCCAAGATAGATAATAGAGATGAGTTACACAATATCTCCTTAAAGAATAGGAGAACCTCCTCCAAATACCACAATACATTTATACATCGAAATCGCATGTCCCTCAATAACGACTACATGATCTCTATATATACCTATTCACACATTGCACATGTGACCCCTTTATTAAGTTGACCACTATTACATATACATTTACTCCATTACATATACATTTAACCACATATATGCTCCCTCTTGTGGTCATATCATATACATTTAACCCCATATATGCTCCCCTTTGGGTCATACCATAGTACCTTCCTTCAAAAAGCTATGATACAAAATGTTATGTACCAAAACCTAAAGATAGCACAATAAACCATAGTACACACCATGTACACAAAATGTGAACGTGGAGCACAACTTCCAGATAGATAATAGAGATGAGTTACACAATAACTCCTTAAAGAATGGGAGAACCTCCTCTAAATACCCCAATACATTTATACATCCATATCACATGTCCCTTAGTAATGACTAGATGATATTTATATATACATATTCACACAATGCACATGTGGGCCCTTTATTAAGCTGGCCACTATTACATATACATTTAACCACATATATGCCCTCCCTTGGGGTCATATCATATGCAGTTAACCTCATATATGCCCACCCATGGAGTCATGTCATATACATTTAACCCATATATGCCTCCCTTGGGGTCATACCATAGTACCCTCCTTCAAAAAGATACGATACCAAATGTTATGTACCAAAACCTAAAGATAACACAATAAACCAAAGTACACACCATGCACACAAAATGCGAGTGTGGAGCACAACTCCAAGATAGATAATAGAGATGAGTTACACAATAAATCCTTAAAGAATAAGACAACCTCCTCCAAATACCCCAATACATTTATACATCTAAATCACATGTCCCTAGATAATGACTATATGATCTCTATATATACATATTCACATATCGCACATGTGGCCCCTTTATTAAGCCGACCACTATTACATATACATTTACTCCATTACATATATGTCCCCCCTTGGGATCATATCATATACAATTAACCCCATATATGCCCCCCTTGGGGTCATATTAGCAGGAGTTTGTTGTTTGCTGTTATATTGGGCATTTTTAGTTGGGGGTCTAGTCTCTTCAATTTGCACGAATCTAGGTATCTTGGTATATGCAATTGGAGGTAATTGGTGGCTTGTTGGTTTTGCATGGTTGGTTGTGTAGTGGGGTTTTTCTAGTACATTGGAAACAGGTTCTTAATATGGGGAATTCAATGAGTTGGCAACTCTGTTCCACTCTATACTTTGACTCAATTGATTACTGTGAAGCTCAAGAATTTAGGAGAGTTATTTGTAGGCATGAATAGGCTATACAATGCAATAGGACATTTATCTTCTCTCTAATTTCCAAAGTGCACGAGAATGAGCATCTTTACACCTCTCAAATTGTCATAATCATGAACACATTGGTACAACAAAAGCAACAAATTGACTCCTTAGAAGTTGAATGCACCATGCTAAGAAATTTGATGCTCAGCCTAAGCAAGGGGTCTTAGTCAACAACTTCAAACTACATGATGTCCACCCAGAGTTCCAAGAAGATGACACTATCCACTAAATGCTTGAGGACATGGACATAGGAAATTAGGAGTCTCATCCCACCAACTTGGGGTTGGAAGAGGTTGACAGTCACCATGTTTTCCACTAAATCTTATGTTTTGCAAAATAATTAGAATTTTAGGTGCTTCAATACTATTGTATACAAGCTAGAACTGTTGGGATGTAATAATTTTGGATATATGCATGCTTTCTCTTTGGAAAATAGTAGAGCTAGCCATTTGGTTTGAATCTTCAAGCTAGCAATAATTTTAATCCTCATTGTTTAGTTACGACTATTTCTCTTTTAATATAAATTCCCCTAGTTTCTTAAAAAAAGAAGGAATGTGAGATATAGATAATACAACTCAAGGGAATTTGAAACATTTTGTAACCATTCACTAAGTTTTCCATCCATGTCAATGTGCTCGCGTTGAACTAATATGTGGGGAGATGTAACCAAAGCCCTGTGTCAAAGTAGTGAGACAAGTCTAAGCATGTTCAAACTCTAGAATAATGTGATCAAGTCACTAAATTTGAACTACGCAACTAGGATATAAGCAGATCCATGACACAATATCAAATTCTTACTTTTATATGTACCAAAGTCGAACACTAGAATGTGCATTTCGTATTGATGATTTTGTGTGCTTATGCACCTTTGATATAAAAAACAAAAATGCTCACGTTGGAATAAACCTCTCTTTAGCATGACTCCTCTAGTGATAGACTTAATCAATCTCTAACTCATTCAATATTAAACCTCCCCACTTTGGAGTTATTGGTCCTCACCATTTCCATGTTAGTTAAGGAAACATAGCTTGAATTTGTTTCAATATTTGATAGTGTAGGGCACTTGTCCTTTCATCCCAATCTAATAAATTTTTTGTTTAATTGTCTTTTTGTTTCGTATGATATTTTCACTTGGGTATTCACATATGCCTACCCACCAAGAGGTACCTTATCCAATCCACTCATGTGTCATATTCATACACTACTTTTTTTATGATGTTATAATGCCTCTCAATTACTACTATAATATATGGATTACCTTCATGGAGTCCTTCTCACCTTAGCTTAGATGTGGGACCTCACTAGGATATCCAGTGCTTGGGTAGGTTGCTTAGATCCCCTTTTCGAGCTTGTGGTCTCTAGCCCTTGGTTTCCAGTGTAACTCACTTTGACCCATTAGGGGGATTCCCTAAATCCATGGGTCTGGTTGGGTCCATGATCGCTTATGATGCCTTAATTTTGGTCCACAGTTGGCCAAACGTGTTTGGGACATACTATTTACAAAGTCAATTTGAGTCAAACACCCTAAACCATACTTAATCTCTTGGAATTAAGCATACCACGAGTTTCCTTAGGGTACCGTGATTGTGAATCTACATGTTGTGTAATAGAGAGTTGATTTGGTACGAAAAAACCCACAGTACCATTATACCAAATCCACGACATGTGGTCAACAAAAGTGGTATGACAGTTCTATACCACTTGGACCCTCCAACAACTAATTCAATGTTCTCATACACCTTGAGGTTTCTCCCTTGCTTATTTATATCATTCAACTCCTCCTTTTAAGGCCTATTGGATTCTTATATCTTTGAAAACTCTTATTTGCAAGTACACATTCAGATTAGCAACTAAACTCCTTCTAGCTCCTCTATAGGGATATCCTTTATCTAGATTGGCTTTAACCTTGCAAGTTTGATTGATTCATCCTATAGCATCTTCATTAGCATAGCTCCACTCATACCTTGGAAGTCTTGACCCTACAACCTCAAGGGATTTTCCATCAAAGTTAGGGCAAGGGTGTAATGTACCTAGGGAGGATAATATGGGGTACCTAGGGAGGTACCCAAAGGGGATAATGAATTTAATGCATCCATAATAATGAAATAGGCCCATTTGATAGTTGCTAGATAATAAATAGGCCCACTGAGTAGTTAAAGGAAATAAATATAATAATGAGGGGTAGTTGGCATAAACCGCTAGGAATACTCATGAGAAAGTATAAATAGTCTTGGGATCCTCCCTAGGGGTGTAACGAGGGTGCCATAGGGCCTACCAGAGTAGTAATAATATAGTTATGGTGGTCGTCAACATAAAGTGGACTGGGTCCACTATGGTTGTTATTATTATATACGGCCCACTAGTTAGTTAACATGGAATAAATGTATTGTAGCCTCATTAAAGAAGGTCCACTAGGTAGATATGAAGTGGTTATGATTAAGATTCTCTAGTCAATGATAAATAAGGATGGAACCCTCCTTATGGACGCATGTGAAGAATATTGTATTTGGAGCTTAGCTCATTAAGAGGTCACCTTACCTCGAGAGGTAAGTGAACATGAATGGGCTCCTTCCATAAAAAGTGCAATGTGTGGTGTTGCCCTACCTTAAGGGTTTTGATAATAAATAAAGCATTAAGCATTCCGAATATCTTGTTTGTGATTCAAGTTTAATGGTTAAGGATCATAACAAGTGGTATCAAATCTCTTTCTTGGGCCCAAAACATATGTGTATGCGTGTGTGTGTGTGTGTGTAATGTGCAAGTTTTCAAAGGGAAAAAGAGAGTTGCAGCACTTAGATTAATTCTTGTAGTTTTTTAAACATATTTTGAGAAAACTAATTGCAAGTTTGAGTTCCTCTTGAAAAAAAACCCAAGCTAAAAAAAATGAGTATGAAAAGTGAATATATCACTAATTTAAAGTCAACTGTTTTGAGTTTTTTTATGATGGTCACATTGATTGCAGAGAGGATTTCTTTTGACAAAGTGGCTAAATTGCAACTAGACCAACACCATTGGATAAGGGATTTTTGGAGATTTCATTTGTATATTGAGCAAGGATGAAGAGATCCAAATCTTATAGGCTATGCTCTGAACATGTACAAGGATTTGTCAATAACTTAAGGAGAGTCTGCGTATCATTCGTGAGATGTATCTTGCCATCTGAGGAGAGTATAATGGTGACATACATGCCTAGTATGAGTTAGAGGATGCTTGTGATGATTAGTTTATGGACAATTGTCATTTCTAAGATGACAACTACATTCACCTTATATTTGATGACTCTACTCCCCCTTACATGGAGAACATCATTGAAGGACATCGGGAGAAGGTTATGACTACTAGTTTTCAGCATGCATATTCTTCATTGGTAGTATCTCTTCTAGATCTGCACCTAACCTTTTGCAGCTATATTTATGATCTTCTAGATATGGAGGGGTTCTATTTATTTGGATCCACATAACCATGTCAAAAATTTGGAGCATAGTACTCATCCATCCATCGAGCTCAATTGCCATAAGTTAGAAGTCAACATCAACACTTGTACATGGGACTCAAGTTTATGGATGAGCTTTGTGGACTTCTTCAACCCTACATTGAGCATTTCTACATGAGCCCTTGGTTTTCTAGACTACTTCAATGTTGTGGTTGGCACTCATGCATGGGACATGGGTTTATGGTGGAGATTCTTTGACTATTTAAACATGGAGGCTCACACTTGTACATGGCACCTCGATTCCGAAGCCTACTTCAAACATTAGGGTTAACACTTGTCCATGGGTCTATGGTTTATGGTTGTACATCCTCACTACAAGTGTTGAAGGAAACACTTTTTTAATGGATCTAGAGTGTTGGGATCCTCCCTAGGGGTGTAATGAGGGGGGCCGAAGGGCCCACTAGAGTAGTAATAGTATAGTTATGGTGGTCATTCAATGTAAAGTGGACCGGGTCGACTATGGTTGTTATTATTAAATAAGGCCCACTAGTTAGTTAACATGCACTACTTATTGTGCATTGAAATTTGATGGCGGTACATCGATTGGTCGATGCAATTTCATCGACCCTTCGACGAAACCTGGTTATTAGTTTTGTCGGTGTAATGGGGTTGGATATTCGACGAACATATTGACTTCGGATATCCGTCAAACTGTCATCGATTATGCTAACGACCCTAAGGACCAAAACCTTGTCGAAATCAACCATTATTTCTGATAGATACTTGTCGGAAGTCCGATGTAACTACACATCGAATATTTGACGTCCATACAGTAGATCCGACAGAGGTGCCATACCTTCCATGGATTTTACTATTGGACCTGTCACCATATATCTGATGCCCACATAAGTTGAATATTTGACATCCATACAGTAGATCTGATGGAGGTGCCATACCTTCCATGGATTTTATTGTCGGTCATGTCACCGGATATCCGACTCCCACATTCGTTGAATATTCGACGTCCATACAGTAGATCCAACGGAGTTTCCATACCTCCGAAGGATATTACTGTCGGACCTTTCGTCGAATATCCGACACACACATTTTTCGAATATCCAATGAAACTGTGTATATTAAAAAATTAATAATAATATTGCATTACATGAGATCCTGAGAATGTTTTAATTGCCTCCAACCTACCATCTCATTACTTTGATTACATCTCCCCCATTTTGTAGAAAATAATCTAGTGGTTATCCTTATTATCCCAACCGCGTGTCTTTTAATTTTTTTCATATTAGGAAGAATCATGATGTCTCATTTCTTTGGTCCATGTATTTGGGTATTCGAGGTATACTCTCACTACTATAAATCGGTGGGAGACGCATTCTACTACTTGTGCATAATTTGTAATACTTTAATATTGTCTCGTGGGAATTTCCTTGTGTGTGTGTTAAGTAGTAGTTCCCAACCCATGAAGGTGGTTGGTCCCTACTATAATAATACAATGGTGGTCTACTTACTTTCCTTTACAAGAAAATTTAAGAAGCGGAGAGAGAGGGATAAATTCACTTGTAGAAATATCCCAAAGGTATAATCTTCAATGACTTACATTGGAGGAGCAGGTGTTGAGAGCATCGACAATTCTAGAATGACCTGAAAAGCATCCAAAAAACAAGAAGACCTTCTCCTTAGGATGGAAACAAAAATTATCTCTCTAACCTATGTAATGAAATAGCTTGAAACCCTAGATTGCATTGCATGTAAAAATCCCCAAATCTAGCAAAATATCATTGTTACTATGAAAATGAAATGTTAAAATCACCAGTAGCATAAAGAAAACATCGAACACATGGGGAAGAGTAAATATTATGTTGATGAAGAAAGATAGGTACAAATTAAATTACACCTATGGAGAGATGGCTCTCTAAATTCTTCTTCTTCTAGGGGTGGTCTTCTATTGGGATTCTCCAAGTCATTGTCCTTCAATCAATAAGCCTCTCTCCTTTAGAAATGAGAAAGAAATGGAAAAATCACTTAGCTTCTCTAAAAAATTTCACAACATGATCTTGCACTCAAATATGCATGCTGCAACCTAACAAAATAACACCACTCTCTCCAAAGATGTATAATTTATACCCCAATATTTTCTTTTATAGACGTTGTAGTTCTAAAAATATGTAAATGTGTTTCACCTATTAGGTGAAGAATCCTATAAACCAAACTCATAAGAATGGATTAGTGTCCACTAGAGTTGCCATTGAAATTCTAGCACCATCTCAATCTAACTTTGTGGTGGCAGTCTATTTGCATTATAAATTGGAAAGATATATATGATCCGTCTACATAAGAAGAGGAAAGTTTTCATTGAGGATTTAAATAACTTACAGTGTTTTCTGTGACTACTCAAAATGTGCATGTTACTGCTAGAATTGCACCTGATCACATTGCAATACCATTAACAAATGCTACTTGAATCAAACATACAAAATTTTGCATGCAATTAATTAAATAGAAACATAACAATCAGAAGAAGAAATATTCCATTTACTTTTCTCAAACTAGATGGGGCAAGATAACATGCAATCAATGAAATATTAACAATGTTTTATGTGAGCATCACAAAAACAATATAATTTGTTTATCATAGTTTTACATGGTATGTAAAGCATATACATATTCTACTTCGAAAGAAATAAACCTCAATTACATTGAAAAAATACACGTAAATCTAAGAGAGATTATTCTTCTAAACAAATTAGCATTGACCTTGAATGCCAACTTACATTGACAATGATATAATTTTTTGCAAATGTGAAAAAAGAGATATAAAGCAAAGCTAACAATTCTTACCAGAGTTTTTTTGTATGTTTGGATATGATATTGACGCCAATAGACTTTGTATAGAGTCTCAATAACTGCAAAAATAGTTAATTGATCATAATGCATTGTATGTGCACACACTCACAAAAACACATAAAAAGTCATGTTTGTACACACTTGAATATTTAAAATGAATATTAGCATTTGATAGAATGCATATGCACCACATGAATGCATGTTTGACACTTGTGATGAGCGAAGGAATGTTGACATGATTCTATGGATATTAAAGACCAAAAATGTCAGTTGCAACAAACATAATATACCTAGTCCTCCATCATAGAAGTTGAAATAGAGCCAATTGCCCAGCAGAGCGTGTTCAAGTTGTTCCATGTGTTTCCCATGTTTTCTACTCTTTCCTTGATTTCTTTTCATAGGCTCCCAGACACATAAAAAACAACCAAGGCAAGAATAAAAAAACATAGGCAACAAAAACCTTGTCGGAAATGCGTTGTGGATCGTGAATTGACTGCCCTTCAAACCTGCATTTGTCAAATACAATAATAGGTTAAATGATTCAATAATAACTAAACATCAATGATCTTGTATTCAAAAAAGAGAATGAAATGTTATATGACTGAATAATAATTAAAGATGTATGATGCTCTAGAAATACTAAATGGGAATACCTCATGAATGAGTTCCTCTTGGTTTTGAGAATAATTTATTCTCTACTAAACAAGACCAAACACGTGAAGGTGGAAGCTCATTTGGTCCCTCCCCCCCCACTTCACTCTCAATTCTCCATACTCAATCAAGCATAACAAGTAGCAAAACAAGAATTAAAGGTAAATGGAATCAAGAAGGTACATGCATACATAACATATAATGTCCAAGAACAACTAGCAAAACAAAAAATTGACTCCAAGATAAGAATGTTGGGTATTCATGCAACCCTTCAAACCATTTATGGGAAACAATAAATATACACCAACAAAGAATCTGATAGTGTAATAGGATGGACAAGTAATTTATACTACCTAGGCATGAAATGTTCATTTCCCTTTAAATACCAAATGTTGAGCACCCACAATATTCACAATCAATTCTAGGCATACATTCATTTGCAAATCAAAGAGTAAAAATCTATGTAAGGGTCTCTATAACAAGTAGGAAATCACTACCTCCTTCAAGTCTATTTCTCATTCAAGAGAACTATCCAACCATTATAAAAAAATAAAAAAATATGCATAGGTTTGAACTCTAAATTACACATTTCCTCCATTCACCAAGGCATACGAACTGTTATTCAAGGATTCAAATTATGAGTAACCTAAATCTTTGACAAAGTGTCCCATGCATGCAAACATAATAACCTCATCATGGCATGCAACCAATGCTATCGAGAGCATAGTTCTACCATGATGTTTTAAGTGAAACACAACCTATCATGTCCATAAACCAAGCTACTCATAGTTGAATCTAAGGCAATAACCCATACCATGAATTCATGCCCAAAAACCAAAAAATTGATTAGGAGCAATGAGCTACCAACATAGTTTTCTATGGCTAAATTGGTGTTTGCAAAGGTTGGGCAAGGACATACGAAGAGCGAAAAATTTGTGGGATTTTTCACTTAACCATTTTTATAAAAGGTTGTAGCTTACTCTATGAGCATGCCTATGTATATAGTAAAGGAGTGGTGGATGAGAGTACTTCAATGTTCCAGGATTATGCACATATATCATACATTTGATGCATGAATATACTTGGTTGTAGTCATCATAAACCAAATCTGAACTTTTCAAATATTCAAGCATGCATTATGGCCTAAATATATGAATGGCATGTATGCCAACATCATATAGTTCATGTATGCCATACAAATTGTTATTCTAGGCTTCAAATTATGGGTAACCTAAATCTTTGACAAAGTATCCCATGCATACAAACATAATAACCTCATCATGGCATGCAACCAATGTTATCAAGAGCATAGTTCTACCATGATTTTTTAAGTGAAACACAACCTATCATGTCCATAAACCAAGCTACTCATAGTTGAATCAAAGGCAATAACCCATACCATGACTTCATGCCCAAAAAACCACAAAATTGATTAGGAGCAATGAGCTGCCAACATAGTTTGCCTTGGCTAAATTGGTGTTTGCAAAGGTTGGGTAAGGACATACGAAGAGCGAGAAATTTGTGGGATTTTTCACTTAACCATTTTTATAAAAGGTTGTAGCTTACTCTATGAGCATGCCTATGTATATAGTAAAGGAGTGGTGGCTGAGAGTACTTCAACCTTCCATGATTATGCACATATATCATAAATTTGATGCATGAATATACTTTGTTGCAGTCATCATAAACCGAATCTGCACTTTTCAAATATTCAAGCATGCATTATGGCCTAAATATATGAATGGAATGTATGCCAACATCATATAGTTCATGTATTCCATACACATTGTTATTCAAGGCTTCAAATTATGGGTAACCTAAATCTCCAAGAAAGTAGAAAATATGACTATGGGACACTCTGAAACAAGAAAAAGGTTTTAGGAGACAAAATCAGACACTATGAAATAAGAAAAAGGTTTTAGGAGACAAAATCATGTGCTAAAGAACTATTTGCTTCCCACTGTAGAGAATAAAAGTCGTGTATTCAAGGGAATTTCTGATTGTAATGATCCGAGAAGAACAAATGACCACATTACATGCTTGGAGATAAAGGAATCAATGGAGTTAGTCCTATGATGCAACTCTATTTCTCTAGGATCTACAAATCATTTAGAAACAAATGAGGGTAGTAAAATGTATTATGTAGTTGGGGAGTATTTTGTTGCAAGTTTACTGAAAGATGGAGAGAAACAAGAGAAAGAAATGCTTTTGAGGTTGGATTCTAGCTATTTCAATGATGATGTGTCGCATTGGGACTTGAATACCCCGATGGACTTAGGGAGAAGTAACCATAGATTGTAAGTACAGATCCTAAACCTAAATTTTTACCCCTAGACACTCCAAACAATAAGAACTCATGAAATTTGGATGGGATTTAGGTACACATATTTTAGGCCCAGTGATAAGTGATATCAAAAGTTCAATTAGGTGTAGTGCTTCATGATCAAAGGACCATTACATTTTTTTAGGGAAACAAAAATCAGAATGTGCTCATCAAAGGCACCTTCCATGGTAAGCAAGGTTGGAAGCGGATGTCACATAAACTAGTTAATTGAAAGGGATCCTTTGTTTTCCAAAGGAAATGAAAAGCATGGAAAAGATGAAAAACACATTTAAGAGGGAGCATGTATGAATTTAGATCTATTCAGTCATTTAGTAATCTCCCAATTTGGTGAACACCAACTTTGACCCATGATGGGTATCCTATTAGGAGACATCCCTTGGTACAATGCATAGAGATAAGTTTATAAAGGGGATAAATATAATAAAATACCTCTAACTTCCCCAAGGGAAATTGGATGGACTCACAAGAGCTCCAAAACAAGTTTTGGATGACTAATCCAAATGGAGTTGTTATAGATAAAGTCAAACAGTTAATCCCATACAATGTGATATTCAAACTCGAAATATTTTCAAATATAAAAATTATTATTAAATTTGGATTCTATAAAGACCCAAAATTCAAATACTTCTTGATAAATTAATTGGACCTTAGTAGAAAGAAGTTCTATTGCACTCATCATAGAAATAAATGACTATGATAAACAATGTGGTGCAAAGTAAGTTGTGGATGACATAGTTTTGTGGTAGAGGTAATTCGACATAGTTTATAAAGTAATTCTATAAAATCTTATAAAAGTCCTTCTTTAAATAGTTTATAAATGTTAGTTTTGTGGTAGAGGTAAGAAGGACTTTTATAGAATTACAAAGACATAGTTTTGTGGTAGAGGTAAGTTTATAAGATTTTCCTTTTTTAAAGAGTTTATAAATGTTGTGGCTGACATCATATAATGTATTAGGGTGTTGTTGATAGGGGATACCCATAAGTAAGTTGACACAGTTGAGCAGGTAGACATCGCATTTGATGACATATTGGAAAGGCCCAATGGAAAAGGTTATGATACAAAATTTATTAACTAGAAGCTGAGGACTATTGTACCTAACCTAGATGATAAGGACAAGGATGAGTTGTGGTAGGTAGATGAAGAAATGTTAAAAAGTCTTGGGATATGAGGTTTTTTTTGCTACCATAGTTGAGGATGATTATGGATAGTTGATATTTTACTTGACAATTATGAGTGTAAATGAGATTGGAACAAGTACCTTTGGTCATGAGAAGTGAGGAAGGGTTTGTTATAGTAGGTTTTAGAAGAGGGACTATTTCTAGTGAAGAAGAGGGATTAGGTGATGTAATGTGGCTTATAAGAACCTGGGAAATTTTGGAGCATTCTAGCAATTGGTCATTAGTGTATAGTCTTGGGGATAGACTAGTGATCCAAGGCATAACAAGTGGAAGAATTATGAAAATAGATTTGTGGAAATGACACCAGCAAGGGGGTCATGAAGGTGTATGAAGATTAGGGTTAGGGTTATATTTAGGATTAGGGACAATAGAAGATGGTGAAAACATACCATTTGAAAGGAGGATGTGAAGGTGGAGGGTGAGAAAAAAGAGGACGATGACATATATTAATTTTTCTTTCTATGGAAAGATAATAGAGGAAGGCTTGATCTAAAGTGTTGCTCTCAAACAAAGATACTTCATGTTGAAAAATTACTAGAAAACCATACATAAATTAAAAAAATGGTACCTCTTCAAAATATGTTATTTTGGAGTTAGATCCAAAACTTTGTACCATGATTTCACCAAAAGTTGCACCATGCTTTCACTACCTCCACACCTCCAAACGGTCATATGTCCATTTCATTATATCCATCATTGTCTTGTGACTATTTCTTTGTCTCCCATTCACTCTCTCCATCATTGAGAGTGAATGGGTGACAAAGAAATAATGATAAGACAATAATGGATTGAATGAAAGGGACATGTGACCTTTTGGAGGTGTGGATGTAGTGAAATCATGGTACAACTTTTGGGAGGGTAGGAATTAATTGGAGACACAAAGGAAAATGGTTATGCTTATTTTTCATGGAATGTATTATGACCCAATAGTGAGACTAGCCTACCACCCCCTCCTCCCTTAGAAAGTGTTGGACAACTGAGAGGGGGGGGGGGTGAATCAATTGTTACTATGCTTAAACAATTATGCCCATTTTGAAATCTTCATAGAATCACTCAATGTTGATCACAATGATGCAGAGAAGTAAGCAAAAGAATATTAAACATCAATCACACACATGAAATATATAGAGACAAATGTTTCCCGAGGAAACCCATAAAAGGAAAAACCTCTTCTACTTGATATGATAAGTAATCTTTATTTTCTTTACATTATCATTCTTATGATCTCCAACTCCTCTTGAGGCTACAACCTCTGTTTTACAAGCATCAACTTGCTGAGAGCACCAACTCTCTGGTTTCTCTAGCACCCACTAGAAGGAAGCACCAACTCCCTGAGTGTTCCAGCACCAACTTCCAGTCACACAGGCACCAACCTGTATAACAAAGA
>ML781139.1:160148-187462 GCA_009831015.1 Picea engelmannii | reverse complement strand
CTCCTGTCGGTCCGTCTCTGTGGCTCCTTGAACTTAGGGTCACTCTGTCTCTTGTGCGCACGAGTTTGTTGTCGAGGGTTTGAAGGGTCGAGGGGTATCTCTGTCACGGGGTCACTCTGTCTCTTGTTCGTGCGAGTTTGTTGTCGAGGGTTTGCAAGGTTGAGGGGTCTCTCTGTCGCGGGTATGTTGGAATGGACAGATTGTTATAACATATAACATAAGTTATATGTTATAACATATAACATATGTTATAATGTTATATGTTATAACATATAACATATAACATATGTTATAATGTTATATGTTATAACATATAACATATATGTTATAGTGGGTTATTTTCTTAGGATTTAATGAGTGAGGGATTAATGGTTAATGGATTAGTAGGTTGGGGGTTATCCCTTAGAGCTGAGTGGTTCAAGGTTTAGGATTTGTGGGTCCAGGGTTAGTGGGTTAGTGTGTAAGTGGATTTTGACCCATTAACCCTTATCACTTAATGAGAATATTGACCTCATTTACCCTTGACCCTAATTAACCATGTTTTGTTTCCAAGAAAACCTCACAGGAAAAACCACGGGATGCTTTCCCACATTCATGGATGACATCCCTAGTAAACCCATCAACATAGACTGGTGTGCCTCACCAAGGGTGTTTTGAACTAGGCACCCACTAGGATGGAACTAGCCAAATTCCCAACAACATTGGCAACAACCAGTTGGACTAATCATAATTAACAATATTAAGCAATGGTTAACAACTTTGACCATGATAGATCATGGTTAGTATTGTTGATTATATTGGGCATGGTTGACCATATTAATTATATTAACCACATTGACCATAGCTCTATGTCCTAATTGACCGTTTAATTAATGCACAAACCCCTAAATTTCCTCACCCACTAACTTGGAGGTTAATGCACAATCATGGTGGTCTCTCACGACACTTTAATGGTAACAGAAATTTGAAAAAACAAGGTTCCTTTGAGTCGAAGGGATGATATGGGCACTTACACAATGAATTTAAATATGGTGTAAAATGATGAAACGTCGAAATTTGAATGGTGCTCATATTTCAATCTTGGGCCAAAGATACGCTTTCATGGCTTCTTAGATGGTTTGGCACCATGTGCATATTTTATAATTCCTAAAAGCATCGTTTAGGCCCCAAGTCATTCATTTTTATCATTGTAACATCACTAGGGTCACACAAAATTACATCCCTCACACATAAAACCTTGTAATGGCAGTTATATGACCCATGTAGGTCAAATATTCCCTTTACAAGACATGTATGATGCTAGAATATATGCATGGTCCACGATCTTTAAAAGCTTCTTTTAGGCTATACGACATTGGATTTTGTCCTTTGAATATTTATAGGACCCTAAGAACCATCTTTAGTATGCAAAACCTCATAATGACACCCATATGACACCTATATGTCAAAGATTCCCTTTACTAGGTTTGTGCAATGGTTTTGGCCCTTATGCATGTCAATGAACCCTTAAAGCATATTTTAGGTACCAAGAGGTTGATATTCATCCTTGAACCATGGCTAAGACCTCAAGAATCACCCCTCGTGCACAAAAAATTATAATGGCACCCATATAAAGCCTAAAACCTAAACGTTGAAGATTTCCTTAAAATGGCCTAAGTGATGGTTTTTGACTATATGCATAGTCCATGAGCCCTAAAACCATCTTTTAGGCCATAAATCACTGGTGTTCCTCTCTATACCATGTATAGGGCTCCGAGAACCATCCCTACTATAGAAAACCTCATAATGATGTCCATATGACCCCTATGGGCCAAAGGTCCCTTTATAGGTAATGTGTGGCATTTTGAGACCCTATAAAATAATTTTTTAACCCTAATACACTATTTTTAATCCCTTGGACCATATCCAAAGCCACAATAATAATCTCTAATATGTAAAACCTTGTAGTGATGTCCATACGACACATGTAGAACACATATTCTATTTATAGGAAGTTCCATAACATAAATGAAAATTTGTGGACAAAAGGAAGATATAACAAATTTCTTTACAATCACTTATTTAGAAATCATGTTGTTGAAATGAACTAAGATGATATCACTTTTACAACATGGATTAAAAGGGATATTATGAGTAATGAATCATGTGTTATTGCAATTGTAATTAGATTTACTCTATTATTTCTCCTTAGACTTGAAGAAAGGTCATCAAATAAAATGATATCATAGAAAAATTAATAGTTGTCATTTTCATTGAGAAAACATAGAGGGTCTCACAAGTGATATTTTCTCCATTGCCCAAAAATAAAGTGGAATAAAGTAGGGATATGGGAAAAAGGGATCAATTGTTGTTGCAATTGTAATTAGATTTACTTCTTGCTCTATAGTTAGAACACTATATATCAATACTTAAACAAAAGTTATTAGCCCATATATATGTGTGTGTGTGTGTGTAGGCTATGGACATGAGAGCTCGTGTTATCTTGGAGCAATACATCGACATACCATTCTTATTTAGTTTTTGAATTTATTCTTTCGAGATTCACATTCATTGATAAACAAGATGCAATGCATTCCAAATCTTCATTTTTATTGACATGAACATTAACGAATATATTTCATATATTAAAATATTTTTTTTTGCATTTTCATCTAGATTTTTCATTTCATATATATTTTAAAGCTAAATTGCAAGAATTGTGAGCATGAGCATTCTAAGAATAAGAATATTTTAGGTGGGGACATAGGGAAGGAGATAGATGGAAGCTCAAATGTGGACAAGAAAATTTGTCGTACAACTGTGTAGAAGGAAACTAATCTAAGTAGCTTCAATCACAAAGAGGATATGGAGATGACAAAGGTATTATATATCAAGATTCTAATAAAAAAGAAGAAGGTAGATAAATGCTATGTTTGATTATGGTTCATATGGTGACCTCATTGCAAAGGACCTAATAAGTAAGCTTGGTTTAGAAATGCATGATTGCTCTCATCCATACCCTTTGTGATGGGTGAATAAGATGTAGAGATAAAATTTACCAAGTAGGGTAAGGTGCTCATTCAAGTTATAAGTTATACAACGAATTGAACAAATTACATTTTGCATATAAGTCACCACTTACCTCATGTATTTTCCAAGATAATATATAATTTGTTTGACATTGTTGTCAAAGTTGTCTGGAAGAGATAGAGATAGTGTTGGATTACTAAGAGGGGGGTGAATCAGTAATAGCGTAATTATAATCCTTTTTCTCCAAATAATCCAAGTGTTATATCAATGTAGAATTATTATCCAACAATGAGAAATAAGAAATGAACAATCACACACATACACAATACACCAATGTTTTACGTGGAAACCCAAATCGGGAGAAAACCACATAATTATTTTTCTTACATGTCTTGAAGAATTACATTCATTGGAAGCACCAACTTTCTTTGTTTTCCAGCTGCAACTGGAAGGAGGCTCCAAACCCCTAGTTTCTCAGGCTACAACTTGAGGGAAGCTCCAACTACCCAATGCTCTGGCTACAACCAGAAGGAGGCTCCAACCCCCTAGTTTCTCAGGCTACAACTTGAGGGAAGCTCCAACTACCCAATTCTATGGATACAACCAGAAGAAGGCTACAACCCTCTATGTTCTCTGGCTACAACCGAAAGGTGGCTACAACCACCTGTCCTTGTCCCATCCAACCGCCCTGAAGTAGAAGTAGAATGATGGAACCAATGTCACACTATCACTGTGAGATATACCGTTGTAAACATGTACCAATAAACCTGAACCATGCATAAACCATGCATCAACCTTTACCTCAACCTTAATCAACCTGTACCATAAACAAGTGCATCAACCATGCACCAACCTGTACCATAAACAACTGCATCAACCATGCACCAACCTGTACTAAACAATCTGTAATTAACATGTACCATAAAAAAGTGCAACCAAACATGTACCAAGTATGTGCCAATCATGTGTCTCAACTATGAATCATAAATATGTACCAACATCATCAACTATACACCTCATGTATGTGCCAACTCATCAACTACTTCTCTCAATCATGTAGCCAACTTGTACCTCAACCAAAAGCCCTCATAAATTTCATCATCCAAATATGATTTGTAACTCTGTAATAGACCTAGTTTATATGATCACATACCTGCAAAACTTCCTTAACTTTAAACAACAAGAGACTATCATTTTCATCAAACTTTTCATTAGTCTCACGTGACTAGTTTTGGATTAGTCAACAACCCTAAATTGAAATAATCGTAACTTTGTACCTGTAATGAATAAAGATCTGAAACTGATACATAATGTTCTTCAGTGTGTTTTATGCAATTCTTCCAGGTGTCACTACTTGGAACCTCTTATAAAATGAGTTATAGCAAAAATGACATACCTTGCTGAATTTTGGCTTATTCTAGAGAGTGACCTTGTAGAGTGTGCCCAGCACAAAATATTTGTTGAATTGATCTAAAACTATTACAAAGAATACTAAAGACTGTACTCTAACCAATACATTTGGTCTTACTGAATTTGGATCTATTATGAATAAGTTGTGATGTTTTTACCCGAAACACGTGTTTTTGACTAGTTTTAGGACTAGCCACAAACCCTATTTTCCACAGAGTGTAATTCAAAAACTACAACGAACCATATGCTAAATGTTTTACCACAGATACTTGGATATGTTTCCTCAATGGTATATAAATTTCACGGTCTGAATCATTATAGAAAAAAATTTATTGCGAAAATGGTGAGATGACCTGTAAATAACATACCTTAGAGAGCATCATCAAAAGAATTTATCCTTCCTTGAATTCCGGCCTTCTTTTCTTCACCTTTCCTCAAAAATTCAGCTTAGATATCCTTTGGTTACCTCAGACTCCTATAGGTATTCAATATGCTCAAGTGTGTCTTAAATGAGAGAGCCTTGTCTCTTATTTATACTCTCCAAGTAGCTTCCTTAAAAACATCTTCTAGGTCACTTTGCCCACTTTCCTTATTTTGGAGTTAACCCACTTCTAATTTCTCCATTAAATTTATTATTGAAATAATTTATTTTGTATTCACTTTTAATTATAATACACTCATCACTTCACTTTATTATTTACCTTTTAAAATCTCTTAAACCACTTTGACCTTTTGGGGCTTCTAGATGACATATGAGGGTCCTCCAACTTCGTAAGGCCATAACTCTCAAACCGTGAGGAGTTATGTGACGTTCCACATACCAACAGAAATGGAATCACATGAACTATCCATATATCATAGTATTACCTGCAAATATATCAAAACTCATACCATTATCCATCAAGAAAACTTGGGTCCATTACCCAAACCCGGGTTCTCCAACTTCTCATGGCTATAACTCTCTAACCGCGAGGATTTATGTGACGTTCCACTTACCACCATAAATGGTATGATAAGAACTATCCATATAGAATAGTTTCACTGAAAAATTCACTGACCTTCATCTCATTATTCCACAAATGAACATGGGTTCTCTAACCATACTTCTAAGATAACTCAATCCACAAAGCGTCTTCCCGTGAGGGATTTCACCATAAGGGGACCACTTTGGATTTCATCCATCTGTACTTCTTATCAACCATGAAAAGACAATAATGAATCATCTTTTCATCAAACAAACTTGGCTCCATTACCCAAACATTTGTGCTACCGAGCTTTCTTCAAGGGTTGACATCAATGACAACTAACCTTAATCAACAATCTCCCCCTTTGGCATTGATGGAAACACTCTGATGCAATACTGAAATCATATCACTCATGCTCCCCCTGGAACCATGCCTCTGTCCTCTACATCTGATAAATCTCTCCCCCTTTGTCATCAATGGAAAAGGTATCTTTGCATCTGGGGCTGCTCCCCCTGACTGAACTGTCCTCTTATGGTGCTTCCTCGTGTACATCTAAGACATATAAGATAAGCATTAAAAAAGCATTCATTTTTGGAGTAGAA
Organism: Picea engelmannii; assembly: GCA_009831015.1. NCBI lineage: Eukaryota > Viridiplantae > Streptophyta > Pinopsida > Pinales > Pinaceae > Picea > Picea engelmannii. The sequence continues at coordinate 181,476 of ML781139.1, read as the reverse complement.
ATAACTCCAAGTCTCTGGCGAAGATATTCAAAGGCTTCCCATGGAAGTGGTTTTGTAAAGATGTCTGCCACTTTCTCTTTTGTGCCCACATACTCAACTTTGATGTTCTTTTCTGCAACCTTCTCCCGTAGAAAGTGATACTTGATTGGAATGTGCTTCGTATTGGAGTGCATCACCGGGTTTTTTGAGATACTGATGGCGCTTGTATTATCACAATAGATTGGAATGGGCTCATCATACTCAACCTGTATATCTGTCAGAGTTTGTTTCATCCAAAGAACCTGTGTACAACATGATGCTACTGCAATATACTCTGCCTCGGCTGTAGATAAGGATACTGATGATTGTTCCTTACTTAACCATGATACTAAACACTCACCCAAGTAGAATGTTGCTCCATTGTTGCTTTGTCGGTCATTAATACAACCTGCCCAATTTGCATTTATGCAGGCAACAAGTGATAGATCCTTTCCTTTTGGATACCATAATCCAAACTCTTTTGTTCCTTTGAGATATCTAAAAATACTCTTTACTGCTAATACATGTGATTCCTTTGGTGCTGCTTGAAATCGTGCCACTTGTCCAACTGCCTGTATTACATCTGGTCTGGATGTTGTCACATATAGTAGGCTTCCAATCATTGACCTGTATTGCCTCTGATATGTAGACTTTGAATCATCATCTTTGCTCAACTTGCAACTGGTTTGCATGGGAGTGATAACTGGTTTGCAATCTTCCATTCCAAACCTCTTTATCATTTCTCTGATATACTTGGTTTGAGAAGTAAAAGTTCCTTGGTTGCTTTGATGTATCTGAAGTCCCAGAAATAAGGATAGTTCTCCAAGTAATGACATTTCAAATTCATTCTGCATATCCTTTGCAAATTTCTGACTTAACTTGTCATCATCACTACAAAAAATAATATTATCAACATAAACTTCAATTAACAAAATATTACCTTGACTTACCTTGATGTAAAGGTTGTTGTCTGCACTTCCCTTTCTGAACCCTGCTTGTTGTAGATATTTATCCAGTCTAGAGTACCATGCTCTAGGAGCCTGTTTTAGACCATACAAGGCCTTCTTTAATTTGCACACATAATATGCATTATCTAACAACTGAAATCCTTCTGGTTGTTCAATGTAGACTTCTTCTTCAAGTTCTCCATTCAGAAATGTTGATTTTACATCCATTTGATACATTTTAATATTTTTGGAGCATGCATAAACTAAAAGCAAACGGATTGATTCCATTCTGACAACTAGGGCAAATGTCTCTTCAAAGTCAATTCCTTGAATGTGTGCATATCCTTTACATACCAATCTATCTTTGTTCCTTGTAACTTGTCCATCTTCATTCAATTTATTCCTGAAGACCCACTTTGTGCCGATCACATTCTTATTCTTTAGTCTTGGAACCAATTCCCAAGTGTCATTTTTCTCTATTTGATCCAATTCTTCATCCATGGCCTTATTCCAAAATTCATCCTTGTTGGCTTCTTCGAAACGGTTTGGTTCAATTGTAGATAAGAGTGCTAGGTGTGTTTGTTCTAGTGAACGGATTTTTCTTCTAGTCTCAACTCCTGCATCTTTGTTTCCGATAATCTGATCTGAAGGATGATTCTTCTGTACTCGTCTGCTAGGTGTCTTTGGAGACACTTGTTGAAATTTCTCTTCTGTTTCTGTCGGTTTCTCTTCATCTTCCTCTTCTACTTCTTTTTCATCTTCTGCTTCTTCTTCTAAGGGTTGTTTCATTGATCTATTTTCTTCTTCCTTTGATTCTGGTCTGCCTGTTTCATCAATTGTTACGTTGATACTTTCCACAACTTTGTTCAATCTTAGATTGTAACACTTGTATGCTTTCCTTGTACTTGAGTAACCAACAAGTACTCCTTTGTCCACACGAGATTCAAACTTTCTCATTCCACCATCTTCTCTTTTGATATAACATTTTCTTCCAAAGACTCTGAAGTGTTTTACTTTTGCTGGTCTTCCTTTCCATAGTTCATAAAGAGTTTTGTCAGTGTTTTTTCTGAGCATTACTCTTTTTTGAATGTGAACTGTTGTATGCACTGCCTATGTCCAAAAAATATCTGTCAATTTTGAATCCATTAGTATTGTTCGAGCCATTTCCTGTACTGTCTTGTTCTTTCTTTCAACAACTCCATTATGTTGAGGTTTCCTAGCAACGGAGAATTGCCTTTTTATTCCATGATTACTGTAGTAATCCGTAAATTCCTTTGAGGGGAACTCTCCTCCATTATCATATCTCAAGCATTTGATTTTTGAATCCATTTCATTTTCAACCATTTCCTTGTAGATATTGAAGTTTTCAAAATCTTCCGACTTATTCTTGAGAAAGAAAATTACAGTCATTCTTGTATAATCATCAACTAATAACATAAAGTATTTCTCACCTTTTAAGCCCTTTGTTCTAGTTGGTCCAACTATATCAGTATGCACAATTTTCAGTGGTCTTGTTATTGAATATTCCTTTCATTTGAACCTGGTCTTTGTTTTCTTTTCTTGTTGACAATGCTTGCATAAAGTGTTGGTTGGTTTTGTGATCTGGGGCATTTCTCTAATTGCTTCTCTTTTGCTGACTTTGACAAGGTTATCAAAATGTTTGTGACCCATTCTTCTGTTCCATAGCCAACTTTCATCTTCCTTTCCTAGACAACACTTTTCATTTCCAATTTCACTTAACTCATATATGTTGCTTGAAGTTCTTGTAGCTGTAGCGACCAATTTCCCTGAACCTTCTTTTCTTATCTCACACTTTTGTGAATCAAAAGTAAATTTATGACCTTGGTCACACATTTGACTCACACTTAGAAGATTATGTTTCATATCTTCTACTAGTAGAACATTTTCTGCCTTTTCATTCTTGTTCCCAATTCAGACTGTGCATTTTCCATGATTTTGGTTGAATCATCATCTCCGAAGGAGACTGATCCATCTCTTTCCTTTCGTAATGTAAGAAACTTGTCTCTATCACCTGTCATGTGTTTTGAACACCCGCTGTCAACATACCAACCACGTTTCTTCTGCTTAGCTTGTAGAGCGATTGTGCATTCTTTATTGCTATACTGATCTTGCTTTCTTATCCATGTCGTTTTCTAAGGTTCCTGTCTGTGACTGTTGTTATTCTGTTGAGGTTCTTTAGGAGGGACATTCTGCAATCTTTGGCCACGTGTCCAAAATTGTTACATTTGTAACATTCCACTTCAATGCTCAAAGATTCAAACATGTTGTAACTTCTTCTCTGTGTTTCAATAGGTCTTCTTGAATAACCCCTTTGTGTATGACTCTCAAAGTTGTTATTATTCCTGTTGTTAGCTATGCAATTCACAACTTTATGTCCAAAATTATTACATGCATAACATAAACCAAAAAATATAGTTTGATACCTTGGAGTTGAGGATCTTCTGAAGGGAGGTGCTCTTGTGAATCATTCTTCTTCTTGAAGCCTATCTGTTGGTTCTTGATTCTAAAATCTGACTCTTCTTGGTGGAGGAGTATCCCTGTAATCTTCCTTGTATATCCTTCTATCCCCTTTGATTGTTTCTGCATATCTTTTTGGATATGTTTCTTGCTATGTTGTTTTGGAGCTTGATCCCTTTTCTATCTGATTGTATCCAAGTCTAGTCTTGTCAAGATGAGATTTTTGACTGCTGATAATGTTATCCAAAACTTTTGAGCTATTCACCATATTTTTCATTTGAATATCCTTTCTTAGTGTGACAATTTCTGCTTCCAAGTTTCCAATGATCATGTCCTTTTTTTCTAGCTTTTCTTTGAGTGCTTTTTCAATTCTTTTATCTTCTTCTATTTGAACCTTCAATTTTGTGATCATTTGTTCTAGTTCTCGAGTGTCTTTTTTCTTGTCTAGTTCTGCTTATAGTTTCTTGTTTTTCTTCTTTTCTCTTCTGATAACTTCTATGGCACACATTAATTCTTCTCGATAGTCAACTTCTACCTCTTCAATTTCTTCTTCGACTTCTTCATATTCTTCTTCGGCTTCTTCATATTCTTATTTGTCAGAGTCTTTTACTGCCATGAATAGAATTCTTCCTGTCTCACTGTCACTGACTTCATCTTCATTTGATGATGAGATGTCTTCTTTGGTGCATAAGTTTTTCTTGAAAACTTTCTTTGTAGTTCTTATTCCTTTATATGAGTGTTTGCTTTTTGAGTAACCTTCATCATTTCTCTTTTTCTTATGAGGACATTTGTTAGCAAAACGACCAATACCATCACAATTAAATTTTTTTATAGGAATCTTACCTCTATACCTACCGTTGGTTCCTTTGTTCAGTCTTTTGACGAAGTTGTCCACTTCTTCATCATCTTCCGAGATGTCACTGTTTCTGCTATATTCTTCTTGTTGCTTTTTCTTTTGCTTTGATCTTTTGGATGCTTTGAAGGTTGTTTCTTTTACATCTGGATTTTCCTGTTCAGTTCTCATTTCATATGATGTGAAGATTCCATGCAGTTCGTCCATGCTTATTGAGTTTAGATCCGATCTTTCTTCTAATGTTGATGTCTTAGGGTTAAATATCATAGGAAGAGATCTTAGTACCTTTTGAACAATTACAGATTCTTCGATTTCTTCTCCCAATCCTATGATTGCATTCACTATTTCATCAACTCGTAAGAAGTAGGTTGCAATATTCTCATCTTCTTTCATTTTTAGTTGTTCGAACTAACCTCTGTAAATTTGAAGCTTTGCTTCTTTAACTTTTGTATCTCCTTCATAAATATTTTGAAGCTTTTCCCAAATCTCTTTAGCGGATTTACAATGTGCAACTTTGGCGAATACCATATCATTGAGACCATTCAAAAGTGCATTTTTTGATTTCGAATTATTCTCATCGAGTTTCACTGCTTTGTCATTTTTTGGTGGAACTGCTGGTGCTGCGTATCCATCTACAATTGATTGCCAAACTTGAAATCCCTGTGCCTGTATATATGTATTCATCCTTATGCTCCAAAAAACATACTTATGTGCATCAAACTGTGGTATTCCATTTTTATACAAGTTGGTACTCTCCATGATCTACCTTTCAGTGGTTAAAATGATTTTTGAAGGAAACTACTCTGATACCAATTGTTGGATTACTGAGAGGGGGGATGAATCAATAATAGCGTAATTATAATCATTTTTCTCCAAATAATCCAAGTGTTATATCATTGTAGAATTATTATCCAATAATGAGAAATAAGAAATGAACAATCACACACATACACAATACACCAGTGTTTTACGTGGAAACCCAAATCGAGAGAAAACCACGGAATGATGTTTCTTATATGTCTTGAAGAATTACATTCATTGGAAGCACCAACTTCCTTTGTTTTCCAGCTGCAACTAGAAGGAGGCTCCAACCCCCTAGTTTATCAGGCTACAACCCGAGGGAAGCTCCAACTCCCCAATTCTCTGGCTACAACTAGAAGGAGGCTACAACCCCCTATGTTCTCTGGATACAACCCCCTATGTTCTCTGGCTACAACCAAAAGGTGGCTACAACCACCCATCCTTGCCCCATCCAACTGCCCTGAAGTAGAAGTAGAATGATAGAACCACTGTCACATTATCATTGTGAGATATACCGTTGTAAACCTATACCAATAAACCTAAACCATGCATCAACCAATACCTCAACCTGTAATCAACCTGTTCCTGAACTTGTAATCAACCTGTACCATAAACAAGTGCATCAACCATGCACCAACCTGTACCATAAACAAGTGCATCAACCATGCACCAACCTGTACCATAAACAAGTGCATCAACCATGCACCAACCTGTACCAAATAATCTGTAATTAACCTATACCATAAACAAGTGCAACCAACCATGTACCAAGTATGTACCAATCATGTGCCAAGTACTCATCAACTATGACTCATCAATATGTACCAACATCATCAACTATACACCTCATGTATCTGCCAACTCATCAACTACTTGTCTCAATCATGTACCCAACTTGTACCTTAACTAAAAGCCCTCATCCATTTCATCATACAAATATGATTTGTAACTTTGTAATAGACCTGGTGTATATAATCACATACCTACAAACCCTACTTAACTTTAAACAATAAGAGACTAGCATTTTCGTCAAACTTTTCTTTAGTCTCACATGACTAGTTTTGGATTAGTCAACAACCCTAAATTGAAATAATCACAACTTTGTACCTGTAATGAATAAAGATATGAAACTGATACACAATGTTCTTCAGTGTGTTTTGTGAAATTCCTCCAGGTTTCACTACTTGGAACCTCTCAAAAAATGATTTATAGCAAAAATGACATACCTTGTTGAATTTTGGCTTATTCTAGAGAGTGAACTTGTAGAGCGTGCCCAACACGAAATATTTGTTGAATTGATCTAAAATTGTTACACCGAATAATACAGATTGTACTCTAACCAACACATTTTGTCTTACTAAATTTGGATCTGTTATGAAGAAGTTATGACGTTTTTACCCAAAACACTTGTTTTTGACTAGTTTCAGGACTAGCCACAAACCCTATTTTCCACGGAGTGTAACTCCAAAAATACAACGACCCACAAGATGATTTTTTTACCACAAATACTTGGATATGTTTCCTCAATGGCATAGAAATTTCACGGTCTGAATCATTATAGAAAAAAAATTATTGTGAAAATGATGAGATGACCTGTAAATAACATACCTTAGAGAGCATCATCAAAATAATTTATCCTTCCTTGAATTCCGGCCTTCTTTTCTTCACCTTCCTCAGAAATTCGGCTTAGATATCCTTTGGTTACCTCAAACACCTATAGGTATTCAATATGCTCAAGTGTGTCTTAAATGAGAGAGCCTTGCCTCTTATTTATACTCTCCAAGTAGCTTCCTTAAAAACATCTTCTAGGTCACTTTGCCCACTTTCCTTATTTTGGGGTCAACCCACTTTTAATTTCTCCATTAAATTTATTATCGAAATAATTTATTTTGTATTCACTTTGAATTATAGTACACTCATCTTTTCACTTTATTATTTACCTTTTAAAATCTCTTAAACCACTTTGACTACTTTGACCTTTTGGGGCTTCTAGATGACATATGAGGGTCCTCCAACTTCGTAGGGCCATAACTCTCAAACCATGAGGAGTTATGTGACGTTCCACATACCACCAGAAATGAAATGACATGTAATATCCATATATAATAGTATTACCTACAGATATATCAAAACTCATACCATTATCCATCAAGCAAACTTGGGTCCATTACCCAAACCTGGGTTCTCCAACTTCTCATGGCCATAACTCTCTAACCATGAGGAGTTATGTGACGTTCCACATACCATCGAAAATGACATGACAAGCACTATCCATATAGGATAGTTTCACTGAAAAATTCACTGACCTTCATCTAATTATTCCATAAATGAGCATGGGTTCTCTAACCATACTTCTAGGATAACTCAATCCGCAAAGCGTCTTCCTGTGGGGACTTTCACCATAAGGGGACCAATTTGGAGTTCATCCATCTGTACTTCTTATCAACCATGACAAGACAATAATGAGTCATCTTTACATCAAACAAAATTAGGTCCATTACCCAAACCTTTGTGCTACCGGGCTTTCTTCAAGGGTTGACATCAATGACAACTAACCTTAATGAACAGATAGAACATATTGTAACATAGAAAATGAATCATTATTTGTTCCCAAATTAGTAGAAAAAAACAAAAACAAGATGTTTCACCAATATAGAAATATATACACCAAAATAATTACCTTAATCAAGGTATGCCAATCATGAGTTTTTACCCCACCTAATTCATCTTTCTTTGTTAGGATATTCTTTATGTTTGAAGAAAATCTAGTGGGAAATTTAATTTTTTCAATAACCTATTTTACATCCTTGCTTTGTTTGATTCAAAATGGATCCAGGAAGGCCTAAAAATCAAAGTTCTCGGAATTGGACGAAACTAGCTCCATTGCGTCCGTCTCATCGCGCTAATTCTGGACATATAATGTTTTCCTCAAACGAACACGTATGCGAAAGTTATCGCATTCTAACCAAATTCCCAAATAGACAAAAAGTCAATTGGTCAAAGTCAATAGTCAAAGTCAATGTTAACATCAATAGTACGACAGGTGATGTTAGCATGATGTTATGATGATGTCATCATGTTGACGTGGCATCACTAGGAGGTGAGATGTGTCACTCAAATTCGACATTTTCGGGCTGAGTTGGAACCTGTACGGATTTGACACGTGGCACTGTACGGATGACATGTGGCAGTTCGTACATGACATGGCCCAATGACAGGCTGACACGTGGCAGCATAGATGACAGTTGGGCTGTATGAATGCTGATGTGGCACGGTGACTGTGCAGTATGGATGTGATGTGACACGACACATGACGTGGCAGGTGACTGGGTTGTACGGAAGCTGACATGGCAGCTGACTGGGCTGTACGACGGTGATGTGGCATGTTGACTATGCTGGTGACTATGTGGTATGGTCCAATCATAGGGTGACACATGGCCCAATTAGAGGGTGCCACATGGCACCCAGAATTTTGTTAATGTCGGCTAGGTGAAAAGGTTTGTTACTCCATGGGAATCGAACACCCGACCTCCACTTGCACCGAGTCTCCGCAACCACCGTCGGTCCGGTCAGGCTACTAGTTGGGTCTTAACCCATGTGCAATAGAATTTGGTTTTGTTATGAGTTTTCCAGAGGAATGGGGATAAGCCCAGGTCGGTGGGGGCTAGCCCATCCGACCAGGACTGCAGACCAGATGATTTGGCATGCGTAAGGTTAGGGGTGTGGACATATGGCGTCCATCGACCCTGATGTTTTGGGCTGGACCGGAGGTTGGCGGGCTAGCGCTTGGAGCTTGGCCATATGGAAGATTCCATGTGACCTAGAGCCCAGAGAAAGGGGGTTGCGCCCAACATTTTTCCAATTTTGGGTTTTAAAACTTTATATTATATGATTTTATGCTGATTTAGCCTAATTTTAATGGATTTTAGCCATTTTTGGGAGATCTAGAGCCCGATTTGAGACCAGATATTGGAAGGAAGTTGGGAGGTTGATGCCCACTTCAAATCTATATAAACTAGAGGTTCTTGACAGCCTTGGAGAGGTTTAGAAGAGGAGAAATGCTAAATAATTGTGAAGCCAAAGTCATTTTTATGCAGGGAAACCATTGAGGAGAAAAACTTTGCGGGCCAATTTCGAGAGCTTCGCTCAACTGTTTTTAGTGCCGCCAGTTGTGTTGGGTTCTTGAGGTTGAGTAGAACACAACCAGATCAGTTTTTAATCCAATTAACACTTTTCTAATGTACTTTTGAAGCATTTAAGAGAAATAAGAAAGCCTCACCCACTGAGACAAGGGCCTGGAGACGTAGGCAATCTTGCCGAAATCCGTTAACAACTTTGTTGTTATGGTTTGATGATTCTTTGTGCTTACTTTCATATATCCATTTGTTATTATGGCTTCCATGTTATATCATTAAATTCTTCCTCTTTCTTCAATTCGTAAATGGTTAATGAACTCATGCTTTAAAACTTAACCATAGTCTTAAAACATCTTTTCGGATCATTGTTGCTCTGTCAATAACCATGAAAGGGCTCTTATATTTTAGCGTTTGCATCACTATTTGAATGAATCAGACTTTTCATTACATGATTGGCCTCCTTAATGTCATTACAAATCTTGAAAACAAATTCTTTGTCACTCCTTCCATCTAAGATTCGCCGTAATGTTTCTGCTACATTATTCTCGATGTGCATTGTATCAAACAAATGAACAATTTCTAGGTGTTCATAGTAGGGGAGCCTACTGAATTGTATGGGACAACTTTTCATTCCTCGTGGAAGCACCCCATTATTAATGCCTTCATAATGACCTTCAAGGTGAAGCATATAAATTAAAGATATTACAACAATACTTGTCAATTAGTACAATGAACAAAATGCAATAAAAATATAAAATATTCCAAACATTTCATGTATGATACATAGACGATTTGATCCAATACACCTTGACTATTTCTATTATATTGCAGCTGCCATAGACGAGGTGTCATTCTCCGTGGTTTTAATCCAGTCTCTTCTTTCCCATTGAAAATATGTTTCTCGGTACTTCGATACCTATGGTTCTTAGAGAGGAAGTTCCTATAATCATCAAACACCTCCTTTCCTAAACTTATTGAACGATGAGATTTCATCTTAGCACCACAAACTGAACATGGAAATTTACCCTTTGTTTGAAGACCTGCAAGAGATGGATTAAATTCTATATTCGAAGTGTGTTTAATGAAGGCTTTATATAAAAACATGCATGATATGAACTTCATAAAATTAAATACTATTAAAGTGCAATGTAACGTTATAACATACCACATAAATGTGTTAGCCCTGGGGCATTGTGAATTGTCCATACAAGCATTGCATGGAATTTAAATTCTCTTTGCGCACCTACTGGTCTAGATATATCATACATAGTGATTCCCTTCCATAACTCTAGTAACTCGCCGATAAGAGGCTCGATATATACATTCATATCTTTGACTTGGTACTTACCTAATTGATTGAACATACAATACATAATTACTACATATATGAGCAAATAAAAAAATATCAAACATAATTACAAGACATAATTGAACATATATAAGTAAACAAAAAAATATAAGACATAATTATGAAACAAACAAGACAAATGAGATGTTACCATGTTAAAAAAAAATTATTCTAAACAAATACCTGGAACAATCATTGCCAACATTATGTGTTCCCTCTTTATAGACATCTATGGAGAAATGTTATTGTTGATAACAAAAACAGGCCACACCGAGTAAGTAGATCTGAGCTCTCCAAATGGATTGACATCGTCAGGTGCCAATGAAAGCCTAAGATTATGAGGTTCGTCTTTAAAATGTAATACCCCTAGGCCAAACCCAATTGTAAATGTAAATGCAAATGTACTTAAGCTGGTGAGCTGTTTGATATCATTTTTTTTGTATGCACCTTCCATGGTATAGTGCGCACATGTACTGTGCACTAAAATGATGAAGTGTGCACATTCCAAGATACCACACATAGCAAACTTAAGTGCGCCTGATTTTGAGGCCAGGGAGCCTTTGTGTATATGTTGTGTTTTATGGTTGGTGAGCCAGTTTATTATAAGCCAGAAGGTTTATGTGATGATTAGGCTGGAGAGTCTAGATGCTAAAGGCTAGTGAGCCTATTTTTTGTATATGTCTCATCATTAATATAATACATTGTTGCATGTAGACCGACCACGATAAAAGAGTATGGGGGACTAAACTCCACTGGTTAGGGAAAGGGGGGGAGGGATAAAAGTTAAGGAAAAGGGCTAAGCTAGGGAGCTTAAGCCAAAAAGAAATATTATATTAATATTCCTTAAAGTATAAAGTATGGATAATTATTTTATCCTAAGTTATAAGGATGGGGACGAGTGGGCCAAAGTAGCTCCCAACATGAAGGATTGAAGAGGTGGGTTGTCAAGCTCGTGAGCAATCTCTCTACATGAGAGAAATGTTGGGAATTGATTCCTGAAGGTGCTAAACTGCAACTACAGGGCTCTGAGACTTCATGTTCGGCCTGTTGTTGAAGCTTGGAAAGGAAGTGGGGCAGCCGAGGGACTGTTGAGCAGAGAAGGGGCACACTTCCTAGGGTAGGACAGACATGTGGGGAATGAGGGACTGTAGGCTGTTAGTTTGAGTTGGCACCTGTGACATAGTCTTTCCTGTTGTGTGAGATACATCAACCTGGTTAGGAATCCCTTTACCTGGGTAGAGTTTAGTCCCATCTCAGGGGTGACCCACTGCTGAGAGTGATGAGCAGTGTGGTCTAAGGCTGGGAGGTTCATGGAAGGTCTGCACGCATTTGGTGATATTCTTACCAAGATAAGTGTCAATTGTGTGTTAATTTATATGTTGCATTATTAATTATGTGTTTATTTTTATGGGTTTTTCCTGTGTGTGGTTTATACCTGTCTTTATATTTATGGGTATTGCCTGTCTATGTTGCATGTATATGTTTACTGTTATTTTCGTATTAATCTGTGCATTTACAGAATGTATTTGTCTTTTTTAAGTTTATATATCAAGTTTCGCAAGAGTTTATGTGTGTATATGTTTTAATTTGCATATAGTTCAAATTTTTTTACGTGGCATAGCCTAGTTGGATGTTGGGGATGTTACATAAAATGTGGCCATATTTCCTCTATATTCTTAAATGCAGATCCATATGAAGGAATACAAAGAACACCATCTTTACTTTTGTTCGTTGCATGGTAATCCATAAACTGTGCTATGATTTTTCACTTGAACAATTGCTACAAACATGGAATTATGGGAATATAACGAAGAACCTTGCGAGGCACCTTTTTGTTACTTGATGAGTTCAATATCTACTAATTTTACATTTCGGGCATTCTTCTTTCGATGCATCTTCTCCATAATATAGAATATGATAATCAAGACATGCATGAATAGCTTGATACTCCATTCCAATATCTTTCACAATGGCATGTAAATATTGGTATGTGCGACATAAAAAATTTGATGGTGGTAACATAAATTCACCTAACAATGTACAACATAAAAATCAATACTGGTTAATGTAAAGAATATTGATCGTACATATTGCATCCAAATTTTACAAATGATCAACTAACAATAAAAGTAGAGGAAAAAAGAAAACCTTTATCATCATGTAATAAGTGTGACAAAATATATTACATACCTTAGTAGCTGTGTGACACAAGTGTTTGACAAACCATTCATAACCTTTAAGTTCACCAACAACAATATAACAGAGAGAAGACTTGTTTTGGAGCCTTCATAAAGAGGTTGACTTTCCTTCTTAAGTACAAGTATATCAAAAACACCATCAAGCGATCATCATCATTATCCTTTCCAACATTATTAAATGTCTCCCAGATCAATATATTTGTCCCATCTTCTTCAACTATGTTATTAGCATCATCATCTTATTCCATAGGATCATTAAATTGATCTTCAATATTCGCTCCATGTTCCTAAACAGACGCTTGTACAACCACGTCTTCCTCCACGAGCAGTGCCCTAGGGCGTTGTTCCTTTATAATTACAAACAATCAAGTAATATTAATGTATATAACAAATATTAAAACAATATAAACATTTACAAATATAATATAGGAAAACAAAGACAACTTAGGTGAGAGCAAGAAACAAAGACAACAAATAAATGATGAAGCTTGTGCAATTTATCAAGATGTATATGAATATGTTGAAAACATATAGTAAAATTGTTACCTTCACTTGGCATGTAGAAAAAGAGACACTTTGTGATATATATATATATATATCTTATATCCCCCTCAACCCTAACAAAATATAAACCATCCCTATAATCTATCCCCCTCAACCTTGTACCTTCAAGATGCTATAACAAGAACATGGAATCTCCATATTTCTTTTATTGTCCTCTTCATAACAAATACAACATTCAACTAGTGAGGCATCTCCACTTTCCATTAATGATTTTTGTTTTAAAAAAAAAAGACGACGTTACTAGGAATTGGAACCGATCTTCAAAACTTTTAAAAAGGAATTAACAACTTTGCAAAATACTTCTCAAACAGAGAGTCGGTACCAATATCAAAAGAGGAATTAGAAACTTTGCAAATACTTCTCAAATAGAGTGTCAATACTTGTCAACACAACCAATATTAACTCCCGTATTGAATAGTAGCATATGGTGAATCATATTCATATATATAGTCACAACAAGCAAAAACAACCTATTCTTATTTCGCCTTCATCATTATGTCATATTCTTATCTATCCCCCCTCAACCCTGACAAAATACAAACCACCCTTATCTATCCCCCTCAACCCTGTACCTTCAAGGTGCCAAAACAGGAACATGGAATCTCTGTGTTCCTTTACTTTCCTCTTCCTGATAAATACGACATTCAACCAGTGTGGCATTTCCACTTTCCATTAGTGATTTTTGTTTAAAAAAATGACGACGTTACTAGGAATTAGAACTGATCTTCAAAAATTAAAAAAATGAAACAATTACCAATATCAAAAGAGGAATTAACAACTCTACAAATAATTCTCAAACAAAACGTCGACACCAATATCAAAAGAGGAATTAACAACTCTGTAAATATTTCTCAAACAGAGCCCTATGCAAGTAAAACAATGAAAATAGCCCTATGTTACTTTTTTAATTAAGCTCTAAGACCAAATTGGATGAAGGAAAAATAATTATGATTGCATTGCCAATTCAGAATATTAGTGGAGGATAATAATGATAGAAAAAATATATATGTTTTAATGTTTATTAATACATAATTAGACAAATAAAAATTCATGAAACATGATAGCACAATTCACATATGGAATCTCCTTTTTGTTGGGACCAACGCTCGATGGATTTCCTATCATGAGCATATTGTGGAGCGAAAAAACACATGTTTTGGATCAACAAGTTAATGATAAATTACATACTTGACACCCATAAACCATTCATTCAACAAAGATGACAAAATACAAACCACCCTTATCTATCCCCCTCAACCATGTACCTTCAAGGTGCCAAAACATGAACATAGAATCTCTATATTTCCTTTACTATCCTCTTCCTGACAAATATGACATTTAGCCAGTGTGGCATCTCCACTTTCCATTAGCGATTTTTGTTTAAAAACCCCTAACCCGATCTAACCCCTTAATCCCTAACCCTAAACCTATAAACCCTATTCCCTAAAACCCCATTAACCTCTAAATCCCCTAGGACCTAAACCTACCTTAACCCCTAACCCTTTAACCAGTAAGCCCTAATTTGGCCTTATTAACCCTTAAACCACTAAAATATTAACCCCTAACCCCTTACACCATGTACCCCTAAACCTTAAACCCCTTAACCACTAAACCATGCCCTAAACCCTAATTAAAATCTACATCTTATGTCTACTTCTTCTCTTATTAACTTACTCTCAATTTGTTCATGTGTATGTAGAATATATCCATAAAGAAAAAATAATACATTATTTTTCTTCTACATTTAACATATAAATGTTTACAAAAACAATCTGCAATATAAAGACATATAATGAATAACTTGCCAAGGGTCGATATTCATTCCCGCCTTCAAGGTGTCCATACTCACTACAATGTTTTTTAGTTGTTTTTAATAAAATTCTCCATCTATTATAGCCTCCACATTTTTTACAAGGACAATAACATTTTCAATCACCCAAAGCCTCGACCAATGCAGATCTCAAGTCTTGGCCTTGTCCTCCTAGAGGAATGTTATGTGACATTTTTCTTTACCAAACTTTTAGTGATGATTATCTTAAAAATTCAACCTCAATAGTTTACCTATTTGTAATGTAATTAACAAAATAAAATAAAAAATTGTATTCTGACCTAAAAATATCCCTTATAACCTCTGCAAACCATCACTAGTATAGCAACAATGTCGAACGTATTTAATATTTCAGACTTTTAAAATTATATATCACACTTTCATTGGACTTCCGACGGATGTTGACCAAAGGGACGTTGCTTAACGAACAGAAATATTGACTTCATCAAATGTCGGTACATACATCATTGACCTAATCAATCGTCGAATATCTGACGATTGTTGACCTAGTCAACTGCCAAATATTCGACGATAGTCTCTTTCGTCGGATAGTTGATGAACGTCGAGGCTTTCAAAAAAAAAATACAAAAAATGCAAGTAAAATCCAACAGTACGACCGATTTTATCCATACGGTTGGAGTACGACGTTGGTTTTTCCGCCCATATGTAGTAGTGATGGAATAATGTGGACTCATTAAAGAAAGTTCACTAGGTAGTTAGAAGGTGGCTATGATTATGAGTGTCTATTTAGCTATAAATAATGATGGAATCCTCCTTATGTCCATGTGTGAAGAACATTGTATTTGGAGCTTAGCTTATTGAGAGGTGTCCCTACCTTAAGAGGCAAGTGAACAAGAGTGGATTCCTTCCATAAAAGGATCATTGTATGGTGTTGCCCTACCTTAAGGGTTTTGATAATAAATAAAGTATTGAGCATTCTGAATATCTTATTTGTGATTCAAGTTTAAGGGTTAAATATCACAGGTGGTATCAGAGTCAAAGAAAGAAGAACAAATTACTAAGGTTGTTGTATATTGCCACCCAAACCATCCAGAGAAACAACAATCCTTAAGCAAAGGTCATGAATATCAACAACCCTACTATAAACCTAAATGGAACCATAAAGGCCCCTAGTATAGAGCTACATAGATGACTAAAAGAAAGAATTGGAGATATTAGGGTAGCACAATGATAGCCAAAAACGCAAGGAGTAACTAGAATCAAGATTGAGGGAACCAAATCTCTCTACTTTGTATATTCCATTGACTTATCTTTACAATACTAGCTCTTATATTGCATGTGTGTGTGTGTCTATATTGTTGTATTAGAGATAAGGACAAGTATTGTATTACATAAATTTGGAGTCGAGTGTGTAGTTCATTTTGGGACATGGATCACTCTTGGTTCATTGTCACAACTCTCCACTTCAACCTTGGAAGCTTCATACTCTACAAAGATGAATTCTAGATGAGTTATCCTCCTTCTCTTTTCATTTCTAGCATTAAGGTTCCCATCTCTTTAAAGAAATTGTTAGTTAATTAACCCTAGTTAGTGGGATCTATTTCCTCATTTAATTTGCTAATAAAACTTGATCTAAACCTCAAGAAATGACCCTAATTGCCTAAGGAAATTAGGGCTTTTTATTGAAGAGGAATTTCAGCCCAAAAGTCATCTAGAAAAGTGTGCCTAAGACCAAGGAACTCTTTGGCACCTTCAACGCACCTTTTCAGTGGATAGAACTCCTGGAAAGTGAAACCCTATTTTTCACCAATACCAGAAGTACCAGAAAACCAAAAGTACCAAGAAACTAGAAGTACCAGAAAACTAGAAGCACCAGTCCAGAAATCCGCTGGTCAAGTTTGAAGGGGAAAAAATTGGATTTTATGAAATCTAACCACACCAGGCTACTTGCCTCAGCCAAGCGCACCTTCTGGTAAGTTCAAAATTCAATTATGAGCATTTTCATTTTTTGGTCATTTTCCAAGCTCCAGGTAAAAGATGTCCGCAAGCACTAAGCTTGTTGACAAGCTATAAGGTGTGGAAAACTTCCGTTCTTGGAAGTATAGGATTAGAATCATTCTTGAAGAGAATGACCTAGCAATATTCATTAAAGAAGATGTACCAAAACCCGTCGATGCTGCATCTAAAGAAAAACACCAAAAGGACACAATTAGGGCCAAAAGAATCATTGCAGATTCTATCAAAGATCACTTGACTCCTCAAGTTTCTTCAAAAAAGACTCCAAAAGAAATGTTTGATGCCCTAACTAGATAATATGAAGGAAAGAACATAAATCGAAAGATGAATCTAAGAACTCAACTCAAGAATACAAGGATGCAGAAAGGAGAAACAATCCAGGAATATTTCTCCAGAATATCACAATTCAAAGAACAACTAGAAGAAATTGGAGATACTATAGATGAAGACGAAATCATAATGATGACCTTTAATGGTCTCACAAGACCTTGGGATGCATTCATCCAAACATTTTTTTCCAGAAAGGAGAAACTACAATTTGATAGTCTTTGGGAAGAATGTATTCAAGAAGAATCAAGAGTAGCTAACCGAGAAGTTTTACTATCAAGAGATGAAGATCAAGCCCTAGCTACTCAAACTAAAGGAGGAATAAATAAGTCTTAATTCCAGAAATAAACGCATAAGGAGTCTCACCCCCAAAACAAATTCATACATAAAGAATCTTAACCAAGGATATTCCATAAGTTTCAGAAAGGACAAAGAAAAGAAAAAGATTTCTCATCCTACCAATGTTACCATTGTGACAAGATGGGACATATTGTGAAACATTGTCCAGCTAGACGAGAAGACTACAAGAGGAAAAACAAGAGGCACCATGCCCATGCAGTTGAAGATGAAGAGCCACCCACAAAGATGATAAAAGAACGAATTGAAGACTATGTCTTAATCTCCGCCCTCTCAGGATCAGTATCACCTGGTGAGGACACTTGGTTCATTAATAGTGGTGCTTCCAAGCACATGACAGGTCAAAGAGACATTATCTCTTGCCTTTCATAAAATAAGTTTTCTCAAAAAGATACACTTGGAGATGATTATGAATATCCTATCAAGGGTGTAGGAGAATCAAATTACAAGCTTAATTCAGGGACCCCAATGAAGATGAAGGATGTACTATATGTACCAGGTTTGACAAAGAACTTACTCTCCATCTCATCTTTAGAAAAGAAAGGCTTCAGAGTTGCCTTCATAGATGGAGAAGTTCTTATGTGGGCTAAAGGAAAAACCATGGAAGAAGCAATTGTTATTGGAAAAGAAGAAGGCGACTTGTATAAGTTAAAGGGTCACTTAGAAGAAGCCATGACCCACTCCATTGAGAATCCATGTGAACTTTGGCATAGAAGATTAGCCCACATCAACTACAAGGCATTACCTTATGTAAGCAAGGCAGTCACAGGTCTACCAGAACTCAAGGTTGGCCATGAAGGTGTGTGCAATGGGTGTGCACAAGGAAAGAACATCAAGAACCCTTTTATGAAGAGAGACAGTAAAACAAAAGGAGTCTTAGAGCTCATTCACTCAGACATGTGTGGCCCAATGCCATCATCCTCCATCAATGGGTATGTATACTATGTATCTTCTATTGATGACTATTCTCGTAAAACCCGGGTTTACTTTTTGAAATCAAAAGATGAAGTGTTCAATAAATTCAAGGAATTTAAAGCCTTGATAGAGAATCTTTCTGAAAGAAATATAAAAATACTCAGGTCAGATAATGGAGGAGAATACACCTCAAAAGAGTTTGTAAACTTTTGCAACGATGTCAGGATCAAGAGGGAGCTCACCACTCCCTACAATCCTCAACAAAATGGTGTATCATAAAGAAAGAACAGAACTATAATGGAAGCAATGAAGACCATGATCCATGATCAAGATCTTCCAATGCGCTTATGGGCAGAAGTAGCAAAAAAAATAGTATATGTACAAAATAGATTGTCCCATAGTGCACTTGGGTTCAAGACCCCTGAAAAGATATTCTCTGGAAAGAAGCCAGAAGTAAGCCATCTCAAAATATTTGGTTGCCCAGTATTTATACATATTCCAAAAGAGAAGAGAACCAAGCTGGAACCTTCAGGAAAGAAGGGAATATTTGTTGAATATTGTGAGGTCTCCAAGGTCTTCAGAGTTTATATACCAGGTTATCATCATATTGAGATCAACAAGGATATAACCTTTGATGAATATGAAACACTCAAGAAATCAAGAAGATGCTAGCTTGAAGAAGTATATGAAGAGGAACCTGTAGCTCCCAGAGTTGCAGAACTAGTGAGGGAAGTCATAGCTTCCCCTAATGAGGATATTCTAGAATACCGTGACATAATAGAATCTCAAGAACCTCCCCAGATGTCGATCTCCCACAAGAGAAAGCCAACCTGGGCAAGATAACTCATTCAAGATGGAGAGAAGTATGGTGTCCCCAAAGGAACCATGAGACAAATGAAGAAACCTAAGCCATTCTCCAGTTATATGGCTTTGATGTGTGATCTCTTGGAGAAGGAGCCTACTTGCTTTGAATAATCCATTCAGAAGAAAGAATGGGCAGATGCCATGATAGAAGAATACCAATCCATCATAAAGAATGATGTATGGGAAATAGTTCACAGACCGAAGAGCAAGGATGTGGTATCTTCCAAATGGATTTTCAAAATAAAACATGTTGTTGATAGAAGTATTGAGAAATATAAAGCAAGGTTTGTTGCTCATGGATTTTCTCAAAAGGAAGGCATTGATTATGAAGAGACTTTTGCTCCTGTAGCCAAATACACTTCAATCAGAACCATCATAGCCCTTGCAACTAAGATGAAGTGGAAGTTACACCAGATGGACGTGAAAACTGCCTTCTTGAATGGTTCCATTGAAGAAGAAGTGTATATAGAACAACCTCAAGGATTTGAAGTTGAAAACATGAAGACTCATGTGTGCAAGTTGAAGAAGGATCCGTACGAATTGAAGCAATCTCCTAGAGCTTGGTATGGAAGGATTGACAATTTTTTGATGGGATTGGGCTTTACCAAGAGTAAAGTTGATTCTAACCTTTACTTCAAGGTTATGAATGATGTGATTTTTATATTGATTCTGTATGTGGATGACTTATTCATAACTGGAGAAGAAAATCTCATCACTGAATGTAAGAAGAAGTTCGTTGCAAAATTTGAGATGAAAGATCTTGGCCTAATGCATTATTTCTTAGGTCTTGAGATCTGGCAGAGCCCAAATAGGATCTTCCTTTACCAAGGGAAGTATGCAGTTGAAATACTAAAGAGATTTGATATGTTGAAGTGCAAGTCCATGAATACACCCATGGAAACAAATTTGAAGCTCCTGGTTGACACTTCGTCAAAATTGATTGATGCTACGCTATATAGACATATCATTGGATCGTTGATGTATCTGATGAACACCAGGCCATATATTTGTTTTGTTGTGAAAACCTTGAGTCATTTTCTGGTAGAACCCAGACATATTCACCTGGTTTCTGCAAAACATGTGATGAGGTACCTTAAGGGTACAATAGATTGTGGCCTCAGTTATGATGGAGATCATGAATTTAGACTGAGTGGTTATACCGATTCAGATTGGGTTGGAAGTGTCTTTGACAGAAAGAGCACTTCATGATGTTGTTTCAGTCTGGGGTCAACCATGATCTCAAGGGAGAGTAGGAAGCAATCAAGCATTGCTCTCAGCATGACATAAGCAGAATACATTGCTGCTTGTTCTACCAGTTGTGAAGCCATATGGCTTCATAAGTTGTTGACATGTCTATTCAATCTAGAGATGGAAGAAACCATGATCCTATGTGATAACCAAAGTTGCATAAAGATGACAGAGAACCCTGTGTTCCATGACAAGTAAAAAAAAATAGAGACCCGATATCATTATATTCGTGATATGGTGCAGAGGGGAGCCATAAAGCTCCAATATGTTTGCACGGATGAACAGGTTGCTGATGTGTTGACCAAGCCTCTATCTCATGTAAAGTTTGAGCACTTTCGAGATAAGCTTGGTGTAGTCCATAAGGACCTCCCTCGAAAGGGGTAATAGTGTTGTGTTTCTAGCCTAGTGTTGTGATGCCAACCTCATGTTGATGATGTGTCAGTCTCGTGTTGTGATGATGTGCCAACCT